>JAUTBQ010146837.1:0-14754 GCA_032361185.1 Lepetodrilus ovalis | reverse complement strand
GCTACAAAAGTCAAAGCAGGTATGATGACTTCATCACCCTCTTTTACCCCTAAGGCTAAAAGTGAAATATGTAATGCAGCAGTAGCACTAGAAAGGGCTACACATTGAGTGTTGTTTCCAAGCATATTAGAAAAATTCTCTTCAAATTTTTGAGACTTCTCGCCCATCGTTATCCACCCACTATCAACAACATCTTTTACTGCTGCTGGCTCTCGTTTGTCATAATTTAATTGAAACAGTTGTACTTTCCACATATTATAATTTCATCCTTATTTTTTTAAATTATTTACCAAATAATTAATCCGTCAATTCTACTTTATTTATAGTAATAGATTAGCTAGAACCTCTAAAATATTCCAAAATATCCTTTTTTTTTATAGAAACTTGATAAAAAGAGAACTAGTCATAAATGTAACAAAATTTTAAATATTATGGAAATAATTTAATATTTTTATTATATATATTAGATTTTTATTAAGATTAATCTATAATTTAAAATATTAACATAAAAGGAAGTAAAATGAAGTATAGTTTTTTTGCAATTATAAGTCTCTTATCCCTCAGTTCCATTCAACTTTTAGCTGAAAATGAAGGTGTTATTTCATGGGAACAAAACAAACATTTTAGCAGTAATAAAAAGATGCTAAAACAATCAGAAGTAAACCAAGTAGCTAAACCTTCAGCAAGTGAACGCCAAACTGCATTAACCTACTTAAACGTATTAAGAACAAGTACAGGAATGATTCCATATATACTTAATGATAAATTAAATATTGCCTCACAAAATCATGCTGACTACCTTCTTGAAGAAAGTATTTTCAGTCACCATGAAGATAATAATAGTAACACTCACTATACTGGTCTATACCCATGGGATAGAGGAACATATGCTAACTACTCATATAGTACCTATAGTGAGAATATTAGTGCAGGGAACAGTAGCCTTAACTCTTCCATAGACAGTCTATTTAGTGCCATCTACCATCGTTTAGGCTTTCTAAGTTTTAATACAAAAGAAGTAGGTATTGGCTCTATTAATGATAATAACTATATCTATCAAACTGCTTATGTTTATAATATGGCAACAGACAATAATACCAATACCAGTGATGTTCAAAATAGTAACCCTGATGTTGTACAATGGCCATCAAATGAGTACCTCAATGCCCAACCAGCCTTTTTTAATACCGAATTTCCAGATCCTTTACCTGAATGTAAACAAGGCGGTCCATCTGGAAATCCAATTAGTATTCAATTTAATCCCAACTTATCTTTTAGTCCAGTGGTTACATCATTTAACCTAACAGATGAACAAGGAAATCCCATTAGTACAAAACTACTGAGCTCTGAAAATGATCCAGCCGTACCAAAACACTTATCAGATAAAGATTTTGTTATCTTTCCTATTGAACGTCTAAAATGGGATAGTAACTATACAGCATCTTTTAACTATACTGTTAATGGTGAATCTGAAAATAAAACATGGTCATTTAAAACAAGAGCTTTAACCTATCCTATATTAACATTAAACAGTACAAATACAACCTATGAGGTTGCTAAAAATGCTACCTATGCTTTCTATACTATACCAAATGATTGTAACGATACAAATACCTACTACAGTAGTTACAGCCCAAGTAACCTTAGTTTAGTAGGTAATTGGGTTGATAAAAATACTCACTATATTAAAATAGTTGGAGAGACAGGAGTAACAACTACATTAAGATTAGGTAATGGAAAAGAGTTTAATATTCATATTTTTACAGAAGAAGTATCTGCTCTTACTTTCTCTAATATTACTAGTAATGCAGTAACATTAAACTGG
This sequence comes from Lepetodrilus ovalis, assembly GCA_032361185.1. NCBI lineage: Eukaryota > Metazoa > Mollusca > Gastropoda > Lepetellida > Lepetodrilidae > Lepetodrilus > Lepetodrilus ovalis. The sequence continues at coordinate 12,929 of JAUTBQ010146837.1, read as the reverse complement.
GTACACACTCCACAAGACAACAATGATAACCAGTATAAAATTTATAGAGATGGTGTATTAATTCATACTACAGATGCAGATGCTTTAAGTTATACAGACAGCAATTTGGAAAGTAACAAACTTTATACTTATGAAGTTAAAGTATTTGATGGTTCTTCGGAAAGTTCTGGAATTAAAAAAACTGTAACAACATTAAATAATGATAGTAACACTATAGAAAATGATATTAACAAAGATGGTATATCGGATATGATTTTAAGACGTGATGATGGTACTTATATTATCTACTTTTTAAACAGTGATGGCTCTATTGGCTCTGAAAAACTTGGCTATAAAGTACCAAATACTTGGACATTAAAAGATGTTAATGATTTTAATAATGATGGTATTGCTGATATTCTATGGAGACATGATGATGGTAGATATTTAATTTACTTTTTAAATACTGCTGGTTCTGTTGTTAGTTATAAAGTTTCTTCAATCCCAACGGAATGGGCTATCCAATAATAGGGAAATGATAATAAATTAAAAAAGAGACATAAAAATCTATCAAGGCTAAAAATGGTCTTGATGGATTGGAGAATGTAATGTTATAAGGTTCTCTCTCTCTGCCAATCCTCAATAACACTCTTATCAAAATAATATTCTTGTATAATTTTCTCTTTAAAAAATTTATTATCTAATTCACTCACATGACCAACTACTTGTGCAGGGTTTCCAGAAACTATTGAATAATCAGGAATAGATTTTGTCACTATAGAGCCAGCTTTAATCAAACAACCTTTTCCAATGGTTACATTAGGGAAAACAATAGAAGAGGTACCAATAAAAGTATACTCTCCTATTGTAACTTGTCCTTCTACATAACCTATTCTTTCATTACTTTGTAAATAATTTTCACCCAGTAATCGAATAGAGATATGACTACTATGAGAAAAAATACTTACAAACGGACCTGTTTGAACTCCCTTACCTATCTTTACTCCATGTGATGCATCTATTAAATTATAATGCCCTATCCATGTATTATCAGATAAATCAAATTGCCCCTTTGACATAATTTTACTACTAGAACTTACTCTTGATAACTTCATGAATTTCTTCTGTACCTTGTTATAAAATCCATATACCATGAAAGGCTGTTGAATAATAGCAACCAGATTTTGAAGAAAAGAGATAATATATCCAAGTGGAGATAAATAGATTTTTTTAAGCATTACTATCTCGTTTTAGTTCTTTTATAATTAATACTATTTTAGACAAGTTAGACTCTCTTGATAAATGCTCTTGTGCATAAATAAAACCTTTTTTACCCATCATCAATAATTCTTCGCTTCCCATTTGAGAGATATTTTTCATACTCTTTATTAATTCCTGCTCATTTTCAGGTTCGACTACGATACCACAACTATTATCTCGAATAATATCTGCCGCCTCACTTTCTAAATCTATTGAAGCAATCACAGGTTTTGATGAAAATAGATAAGCTGTTAATTTTGAAGGTAATGCTGTTTTACCTATTCCTTTTTTTAAAGGAAGTAGAAAAACATCTGCTTTAGCTTGCATTAGAGGGACTTCATCTCCAAATACTTCATTAAAAATAATATTTTTCTCTTTATAATTTTCTGCTATTTTAATACATCTCTCTTTATCTGGTCCACTACCTGCAATAATTAATTGGCTATTAACTAAATTACTTTTTCCAAATGAATGAATCAATAAATCAACACTAGCTGTTGGGTTAATACTACCTAAATACATAAATGTAAATAAACCTTCTCTTTTGATATCTTTATTTTTATTATAAAATTCTACAAACATGGAATCATTTTGCCAATTCCGAACAACTTCCACTTTTTCTTTCTTTAAGCTACGACTCTCTATTAAATAAGTTTTCATCTTATTAGAAACAGTTACAACTTTCGTAGCATGTTTTAAAATATTTTTATCTATAGGAAGAAAAATTCTATTTATAAGTTGTTTTAACATAGGAAGTTTTTCTGCTATAGACTCAGGATATATATCATGAACATGGATTATAAATGGTATTTTATACTTATGTGCTACTTCTGCTAAATATCTTTGAGCAAATAGTGGCCACGTATTTGCATAAATTACATCAATATTTTCATGATTCATTTCAATATATTTTTTAGTAGCAATTCCTAAACTATAACTTTCTCGCATTCTGCCTAGTAGTTTGGATTCAGGGCAAGTATAACTATTCAATATAATATGCTCAAAAGTATGGCTTTTGACAGTATCGTTTTCTTTAAAATTCATTCCATATGGTCTTGTTGGTGAAGGGGAGATAACTACAACCTTCTCTTCTTTAGCAAGATTATTTGCTATATCAAATGATAAATTTGCAGAGACAACAGGTTCAGGTGGAAATAATGCTGATACTATCAATATCATGAATATACCTTTTCATTTTTAAATTTATTATTTTTCATCTAACGTATTTTCCCTTTTTAGAGTGAAATATTTACTGTTTTTTCAATTAATATTTATAGTAATTAGGATGGCTATCCATCCACTGCTTTATGTCAACTAACATTTGTTCATAATCAATACTTGGATAACAAAAGTCACTACGTGTACAAACAAGGCTTTTATCTATTTTATAGTCTTCAAAAGGAAGAACTTCTATATCTTTATTCCAAACTTTACAAAATAATTTTAACAAATCATATTTAGAAATTTTATGAGGCGGACAAAGCTGATAAAGACCTGTTACTTCCTGCTTAATAAATTCAATTGTTGCTTTAGATAATTCTAATGTTGTTACACCAGACCAATATGCTTGGGTATATCCATTGACTGAATCATTTTGCTTCAAAAACCAATCTAATAACCCAGAACCATTTATCTTAAGTTCTGGTCCAATTATTGATGTTCTTATCGTAAGATCTTTACTATTCAACACTTCACCAAGTGCCTTTGTTCTTGCATAGTTATCATCACCATCTCTATATGATTTTTCAGTATATTGACCATCTTTACCAGAAAATACACAATCCGTACTAATATGAATCAATTTATAATTTAATTTATAGCCTAATTGAGACAAAAAATTAGGTAAATAGCTATTAAGCAAAATCGCTGAAGCAATATCCTCTTTTGACTGTGAGACTAAAGCCCCAATACAATTAATTACATAGTCGGGACAAATACCTTTTAAATAATTTTCTAATTCTTTCGTATTCGTAACATCTAAAACAGTATGAACATAAGTCCCCAATTGACGTGCTACACCAAATACTTCAAAATCACCTGTTTCATCAAGAACTTCAGCCATAATATGACCTGCCATCCCTTGTGAACCGAGAACAACAACTTTAATCTTCTTTTGTTGCATATTAATACTCTCTCCAAACCGTTCGATTAATATAGTCAATATAGCTAACTATAATACGAACAACTTTTTTTGAAACATTATTTGTATTATAATCATCAACTCTACGAATTACATTTTTATTTTCTTCAAATTGCTGAGTAACTATTTCAATCGCAGAAAGGATATCTTCACTCTTTAAACCTGACATTATCAATGTTCCTTCATCCATTCCTTCTGGGCGTTCATGTGCTTGACGAATTGTAATTGCAGGAAAGTTAAGTATAGAAGATTCTTCAGTAATTGTTCCACTATCCGAAATAGCACAATAAGCATTTCTTTGTAAAGCAATATAATCAAAAAAACCAAGAGGTTTCATGAACTCAATAAGAGAGTTAAACTCTTTAGTATCTATTGCCTCAAGTTTTTTTCTCATCCGTGGATGTGTAGAAATAATGACACGTTTCCCATATGTTTCAGCAATCTTATTCAGAGATTGGAGTAAATCACTAAAGTTTTTTTCTGAATCTACATTTTCTTCTCTATGAGAACTAACTATAAAAAACTCTTTTGTACTCAATCCTAAACGATTTAATATATCAGAATTATTAATTTCATTTTTATGATAATCTAACACTTCTAGCATAGATGACCCTGTCTTAATAACTGTTTCTGGTCTAATACCTTCTGAAATAAGATAACGACGAGCATGTTCTGTTAAAGTCATATTTATATCACTTAGTTGATCAATAATTTTTCTATTAATCTCTTCAGGAACTCTTTGATCAAAACAACGATTCCCAGCTTCCATATGAAAAACAGGAATTTTACATCGCTTAGCAGATATAACAGAAAGACAACTGTTCGTATCCCCATAAAGAAGCACAGCATCTGGTTTTATATCTTTAAGTAACTTATCGGATGAACTGATAACATTGGCTATAGTTTCTGCAGCATTATCCGCAGCTGCATTTAAAAAATAATCTGGTTTTTTAATTCCCATTTCTTGAAAAAAAACTTCATTAAGTTCATAATCATAATTTTGACCACTATGTACCAGAATATGTTCCGTATACTTTTCTAACTCTGCAATCACACGACTAAGCTTTATAATTTCTGGTCTTGTCCCCACTATTGTCATCACTTTTTTCATGAAATAACTCCAAATTCTTTTAATTCATTTTGTATCTCGTATAGAGAAGTTAACATACCTTTTAATTCTTCCTCATTAAGCCTATGCGTATTATGAGAATTATATTCTTCAACATTTACAAAGACTTGCCCTTCCTCAAAGAACTGATTATAATTTAAATCCCGTTTATCTGGTAATACTCTATAGTAATTTTCCATATCTATAGAACTCATTTTTTCCTCTTTTGTTAAAAGTGTTTCATAAAGCTTCTCCCCATGTCTTGTCCCAATAATTTTTACAGGATGATCTGGCTTACCAAGCATATTTTTCATGGTTTCAACAAGCAATTCGATGGTAGCAGCAGGAGACTTTTGTACAAATATATCACCATTACTACCATTATCAAAGGCAAATAGTACCAGCTCTACTGCTTCATCAAGGCTCATCATAAACCGTGTCATATTGGGATCTGTAATGGTTATCTCTTTACCTGCTCTTATTTGATCTAAAAACAATGGAATAACAGAACCACGTGATGCCATAACATTACCATATCGTGTACAACAGATGGTTGTATTTGTATTTTCTAAATTTCGTGACTTAGCTACGGCTACTTTTTCCATCATTGCTTTTGAAATACCCATGGCATTAATAGGGTAAGCAGCTTTATCAGTACTAAGAACGATAACTTTTTCTACCTTCGCATCAATACAAGCATCAAGTATATTTGCCGTACCCAATACATTGGTTTGTACGGCTTGTAACGGATAAAACTCACAAGAAGGTACTTGCTTCAGTGCTGCTGCATGAAAAACATAATCAACATCTCTTACTGCATCCTTAATGGAGTTTTTATCTCTCACATCTCCTAAATAAAACTTCAACTTAGGATGGTTATATGCTTTTCTCATATCATCCTGCTTCTTTTCATCTCTTGAAAATATACGAATCTCTTTAATATTTGTATCAAGAAATCTTCTCAATACAGCATTTCCAAATGAACCTGTACCACCTGTAATTAGTAGTATTTTATCGTTAAACATATTGTTCCTTTTTTGTAAGTATTAATAAAGACAATTTTATTTCAATTGCTTTGTTGCTTATAAATCATGAAAAAGATTTTTATTTGCATCAAATACAATTGGATCTTTTAATTTCTTTATAATTTTAACTTTTATTATTTTGCGAGAGGTTAATTTATCCTCCAAGCTAACCTTTGAATATTCATCAATTGTTTGAATAAAACCTTTTTGTGAAGAAAGAGAAAAGTTCCAACCAAAACTTTGTTCTTTTAAATTATTCCAAGGAGTATTATCACTTAATAATACTGGTGTACCTACAGACAATGACTCTGCAATTACATGCCCATAGTTTTCACCTCTAGAAGGAAATAGAAACATATCATATTTTGCAAAGATAGATGCAACCTCTTTAGAAGATACTGCTCCACAGTAATTAACTATAATATTTTTTGGTAACGCTTCAATTATCTCTTGACATTCCTTCCAATATTTTTCATCTTCAATTGGACCATAAATATCAAAGATAACACTTGCTTTAACTTTTAATAGAGTTTTCAATGCAAAATCAAGATTTTTCATTGGAGATATACGAGATAAAAATACTATTCTTAAACTTTCATCATTAGCATAGTCACAGATATCATGACATTCAGATATAGGTGAGGGCAAATCCAAAGCTACTCTAATATGAGACGATTCAATGTTTAATACTTGTGATATATCTTTTTTTTCATATTCACTTGAAGCTTGCCACGTAATATTTTTGTATAATCCAAATAATTTTGTAATATACATATAAATAATTTTTCTATTTCTTTTTAATTTTAGTGCAGCATGAGAGAACTCACCTCTAGGTGCTACGATAAGTGGTGCTTCAGGAAACTTCTTCAGATACCTGCCTAATAAAGGTAACACTGTAAATTTTATATCAAAAAAGCTGTTCAAATATAATACATCATGACGTGTATTTTTAATAACAGAAACTATACTACTAAAAGAAACCGATTCGGGAGAAAAATAATAAACATGTGCATGACCAACTTTACACCATACATTAGGTTCAATATTAGGGTAATGATTTTCATCTCCTAAATCTCTGTCTCTTGTTATAATCCAAAACTCAAACTCATCACTCAAATGCTCAACCATATTAACAATAGTCCGCAATGGACCACCTGCCTTATACCCTGGTAAATAAAATCCTACAAAGGTAAGTACAATCAATTTATTTTTAGTCATTATCATTTTGCTTCTACCTGAATTTTTTTAGAAAAATAAAATCCATCACCATGTTCAATAACTGTTTTCACAAATACTCCTCCTAAAACTCCAAAATAAAGAGTCACTACCAGTACCCCCATATTTAATCCTCTTCTATATTGAAGAGCATAATACATAAATAAAAAATACCCAAATAAAACAACTCTTTCAGGACCTAATATTCCTGCAGCTAACAATATAGGTAAGCCTGCAAGAATAGGCTCAAGTCTATTCTTAGCATAAAAACTAGCCCCTGCTATAAAAATAAGCATTTTTAATATACCCATTATTGATAAACCTGCCTTTGTTCTATATGCATCAAACTTACTTACTATATGGTCTTGAAATATCATAATAAAAACAATAGAACTGACTATAACCAATATAAAATAATATATATTTTTCTGTTTTATGTATCCTTGTAAAAATCTAAATAAAACTTTAAAAAAATTATTTGCATACCTTGCAAATAATATTATAACAATCGACATATGTGATAATAAAGCAAAAAGGTACCAACCATAACTGAAAGTTCTATAGTGTTCTACCATTAAAATAAATAAAAATGCTAATTTTAACCTCTCTGCAGCAAAAAATAAAACCAATATATAAAAATTTAATAACAAAAAAGGAACAATCATAATGTATACTCGTTTTTTAAGTATCCATCTCACAAGATAATATGCAATTAACGCATTTAAAATTGACATTATAGTATCTTTTTCTATAAGACCTGAAAATATATATGCAAGTACCGAATACATTGGCTCAGCTGATCCCAATGATACAAATAAAAGCTTATAACTATCAATAAAACTTAACTCCTTAACTTCACTCCAATACTTTCTGTAATGAGATTGATCTCCATGTTGATAAAAATCAATCAACCACATACTAAAAAGAAATACTAATAGAGCGATAAATAAAGAAATTATAATATCTGATTGTTTTTTATTTAAAACAAGACGCTTTGATTTTATCATACTGTTTCCTGTAAAATATCATAGTATCTAAATATATCTTTTACACAAACTGAAACTTGCTTTTTATAATTTTTTGTAGGTTCTATATAATCTCTTATTTCAGAATCAACCCGATATAAAAAATATCCAATAATTTTATCTTCCTGCCACAGTCCACTAGGTGAATCATAAAGAATTGATGGTAATAATTTAAGCCAGTTTGTTTTTTCATTTTTCACTCTTGATTCTATATAAAAATGTATTTTATCTATATACTGCGGTCCATTAAGCATAAATCTATCCAAATCTATCATAACAACCTCACCATTATCCTTTTGCAATATATTTTGAGGTGTTAAGTCTCCATGCATTGGACCGATGTTAGTATAGTTTTGTTTATTTTTTACTTTTTCAACAATATCAGAAAAATTTAATTGACAATGCTTTTTTAATTTAGTATTAGCTTTCTCTATATTTATATAATTAAAAAAATCTCTTTTATTTTCTTCTTTTAAATTATTTATTATAGTAGTATAAGCTTCTTTTTCATCTTTAATTGGGAGCAGTATATCCATACAATAATATAATGAATTATTTATATTTAATTTTTTTAATTCATAGTCTACTAGATATGCATATTTTGAATCTTTTAAAAGTAGATAATTTTCATAATTTTTAAAAAGTGCTTCCTCTGATAATTTTCCTAAAGGAAGCATATAAACCTTATTATCTATATAAAGTTGTAATACACCTGTAGCGGTTAATTGAATTTTAGAATAATATTTATTATCTAGTTTTAAGTGGTCAAAAATTTTTATTTGGCTGTCTATAAGTTTATCAACATAAGGATGCCAAATTTTTGCATATACAATAAATAACCTATGATTATCTCTTAAAAAATTATTTTTCAAAATAGCAGGTGTAATCATTTGACAAAGTTTATAATATATTTTAGATACTATATTCATTTTTTTGTATCCGATAAATTTTTAATTTTCTTCAATATACTTCTTTGTACTTTTACCTGCTCTTCATCTGCATTTATAAAAGTTACCTCTTCTCTTTGACTCATAAGTTTTTTATAATCCTTATTTACTTTAAGCATAGTATCAAAAGAGAAATCTTGTTTTCTTTGATACGCTACCTCTGGACTTACATCCAAATAAAGTGTTAAATCTGGCTTTACCAATACTTTTGGCATAAAAAAAAGCTGTAGTTTATTTAATATGTTTAGTCCCTCTCCCTTAGAAATTCTTTTTTGAATATACTCTCTTGAGAGTTCATCATCATAATAATAACGATCACATAATACAATATTACCCATCCCTTTATAATACAATGCCTTTAGTAAGCGTATCCTCCTATCTAGTTGCATTATAACTGATGGAACCACTCGAAGTCCTCTAATAGAAGGTACTGATTCTAACCACTGATATAAAGCAAGTATTCCTGGTATTAAAAACTCATTCCCTCCAAAATAAATACGCTTTAATCCTGTAAAAGCAAAATATTTATCGTTTAAGACACAATCAATAGCAGAAGACTTCCCTGAGCCATCAACTCCTACAAATGCTACAATATATCCATTGTGTGCAAGTGCTGCTGGCTGTCCAAATATACGCTTTAATTTTCTAATTACTTCCTTAACACGTACATAATTATTTATATATTGAATTTTGAATTTTCGCTTTATAGCTCCTCCTGCAAAAAAATCTAAAATTTCATCTTTATACGTATGTTGTAAAGCACTCCAAGAGTATTCATCTAAATTTAATAGTTTTGGATTAATTTTATTAGATAAAATCCCAAAATATGACTTTTTAAGTTCCTCTTTATTAACACGTTCATGTAATAGCTTTATCTCTTTAAGATTTTCATCACTAGGATTTTGCATGGTAATCCTTGAAAATAACATAAGTGGTAAATAATCTGAATCACCTAGTACTACAATAGGCACACCTTCTATCATTATATTGCTAAAAGAAAGTACTTTAATATCAGGTGTAAAACTTATAGGTCGGTTCGGCTTATCCCCTAAACGAATATCAACATCTATATCAAGCATTACAAATGATCCAGTATCTTCATCTCTAGACATATAATATCTAGGAAAATCAACAGAAGTTTGTATACGATTAAATCCTAAATTTTTTACTATGTATTCAAAATCTTCCAAAAAAGAAGATGAAATTAAAATATCTAAGTCTCCACGTTTTCCCTCTAAATCTTCAGCAATATGGTTAAGCCCCTTATATATACAATAAATAACTTCTTCTTGATGCAGTTTTAAAAATAATTTTTTATAAATTTTCAACATTAGATACTCTTCCTCTTCTCTTGTAGTTTCACATAAGCTAATGGCCATAAAATAATTGCTCTATGTAATAAAAAATAAATTTCTGATATTAAAAATATATATATCATATATATTGGAGAAATTAAATCAAATACATACAAAACCATAACCATACTTATATAGAGTAACGCTGTATAATTAACTGACTGATTTGCAACTTCAACTCTATTAAATGCTACAGCAAGTGGATATCCTGACATAACTGACAGAACATTAAAAATAATAGCAATTAAAAAATAATTAAACAATATTATTGTCATTCCCCAGCCTTCACCAAAGATTAAAGGTATTAATATAGGTGATAGAAAATAAGCAATAGTTGCACTAATCATAACAAAAATAAAAACACCTAAAAGTATCTTAAAATATAATGAAACATTTTTTTCTTTAGTCATATATGGAAAAGCCGCTTGATTTATAGGCATAAATAACGACTGCATAACTGTATAAAGTTGACTGGCTAAAGAGTATACAGCAACTTCTGATGATGCAGCAAATAAACCTAAAATAATAACCCCTCCTTGCACATAAGTTACATAAGAGACCCGAGATACAAAAAATCCAAACGTTGTTTTATATGCATAACTAATATCTTTTAATTTGGGTATTGAGATTACATATCCTAACCTATAGACCAAATAAATACCTATACTGGCTGCTAAAATTTGAGCTATACCATTAGCAACAGGAACCCACAAATAATCACTTTCATCTTGAACCATTATATAAACTAAAATTAAAAACAGTAGTTTTGCAATTATCATAAATATTGTACTAAATTTCATTTTTTCTACACCAGAAAAAAACCAAATTGGCTGAAATCCTTGCCCTAGTATTGGTAATAAACTTAAAATAAATAACCAAGAATGATTACTATATTTTTCTGTCAAAAATGAGTATGATACTAAGATCAAACTTGCGATTAAGAAAATTATAAATTTAATAACAAAAATTGCACCAATATAACGTCCTATAAAATCTCTATGATTACGCCAAAGGGAGATTTTTTGAGTAGCAGACAGACTAAATCCGAAATCCATTAATACCCAAAACAATTGTACAATACCTATACTAAAAGCAACAATACCATACGTTTCAATACCTAATATACGAGTTAAATAGATTAATACCAACAGTGGTGTTATGTAGTTTACTAACTGCAACAATATCAATGCATTAGCATTTTTTGTTATACGATGGTTTAATATTTTTTTAATCACTAAATATCCAAATTAATTATTTTTTTAAGATAAATAAAGAAAAAGATAAGTGATACAAATATCATTCCATCTATTCTTTTTAAGAATGATATCAAACTTATACTCATATCTATGCAAAATATATTAAATTTTTAAAAAAAACAATTTTTTTATAAAAAAATATATATTTAAACAAATACTAATATAGATTACATCTATAAGTATTATGTAATCTATTAAAGTTGTCCATCACTCTCAGATAAAATCGACTTGATATCAAATATAATTTGTTTATTACTTAACTTAAGTTGTAAATTTTTAAATTTTTCATGAGCAACAGCTAAAACAATTGCATCATAATTCTTTAACAAAATATCCTCAACTAGAGTAAGATTATATTCTTTCTCAACATCTTTTTTATCTGCCCAATAATCACTAACTTCAACATCACAGCCAAACTCTTGTAACTCTCTTATCACATCAATTACTCTTGAGTTTCTAATATCTGGACAGTTCTCTTTAAAAGTTATTCCTAAAACTAAAACTTTGGATCCTTCTATCTTTTGACCTTTTTTAATCATAAGCTTTATAACCTGGTTGGCAACATAAATTCCCATGTTGTCATTGAGTCTTCTTCCTGCTAAGATAATTTCAGGATTGTACCCCACCTCTTGTGCTTTATGTGTTAAATAGTATGGATCGACACCAATACAATGTCCCCCTACCAACCCTGGTCTAAACGGTAAAAAGTTCCATTTTGTTCCTGCTGCTTCAAGTACGGCATTTGTATCAATGTCTAGTCTATTAAAGATCATAGAGAGTTCGTTTACAAAGGCAATATTTATATCTCTTTGAGAATTTTCTATAACCTTTGCCGCTTCTGCTACTTTTATGTTTGGAGCAAGGTGTGTACCAGCAGTGATAATACTTGCATAGAGTTCATCTACTTTTTTTCCTATTTCAGGAGTTGAACCTGCTGTTACCTTTAAAATTTTGGTGACAGTATGTTCTTTATCTCCTGGATTAATTCTTTCTGGACTATAACCACAATAAAAATCTTTATTGTATTTTAATCCTGATACCTTTTCTAAAATAGGTACACAATCTTCTTCTGTTGCTCCAGGATAGACAGTCGACTCATAAATAACTATGTCATCTTTTTTCAACACTTTTCCTATGGACTCAGAAGCTTTCAATAATGGTGTTAAATCTGGTTTTTTATATTTATCAATAGGTGTTGGCACAGTAACAATATAGATATTACAATCAGCTATCTCTTCTAATTTATTAGTAAATTCCATATTATGTGCTATCGCTTCATTTACTTGCTCTTTACTTAACTCTAATGTTCTATCTACACCAGTTTGTAGCTCATCAATTCGCCATTGAGCTACATCAAACCCTATTACTTTATATTTTTCAGAGAATGCATGAGCTAGAGGTAAGCCTACATATCCTAACCCAATTACAGCTATTTTATTCATTAATATCCTTGTGATAGACTACTATTTTTAAAATTTATTTTTATATTTATTTAAATACCACTCAACCGTTTTCAAAATCCCTGACTCAAAATCTTCATCTGCCAACCAGCCTAATTCATTTTCTAGCTTTGTAGCATCTATAGCATAACGTCTATCATGTCCTGCTCTATCTTCAAC
>JAUTBQ010146836.1:0-33705 GCA_032361185.1 Lepetodrilus ovalis | reverse complement strand
TGCAATTTTACTTGGATATGGAATTAACGTTGTCATTGTTGCTGAAACTTTTGGATTAGCAATGCCAGATAATCATGTCAACCCGCTTTTGGGAACTAATTCAACAGTTACATTTTGTGCAAAAGCAATATTTGTTATTTTAATTTTTTTACTTGTTGGATCATATATTGCATTCACACCTGGCGAAGTTTTAATAGTCATATTTGCCGCTTTGTAATTACTTGCAGAAACTAACATTTCACCATCATGAGATGTCATGCTTGAAGTATGTTTAGTAATTTGCAATGATCCTAAACTAGGAATACCAACCATAAAATCACTAATATGCATTGTTTTAGATATTTTTTGTTTTGTTCCGTCAGTTCAAGAATCGGGTATTTTTGGCTCAAATGAAACTGTAAGATCTCCAAAGTTTATTGGAGAACCTAATCCATTAACCTTAACAACTAAAATTTGGCTTTTTGAATCATACTTTGAATTAAGTATCGGTGAAAGAGAATGATCAATCTTTGTTGTCATCTTAGTTCTATCAAAATTTGTTAAATGGATTTTTATCTCTGCTTCTGTTACACTTGAAGTCGTTGCCTCTAAAGGATTAATGATTGGTTTTTTTAGACCAACATAAGTTGTACTAAAATTACCATTAAATCTAATAATCGTTTGAGGATCAACCGTTCCATCCATTCATGTTATTGGTCCACCAGTAACTATTCAACTTTTTTTAGGTACAACATCTATAAGTACCACTTGACCTTTTGTAATATTTTTTATTTCACCATTACCAGATTTATCAATCAAACTTTTATAAATATAACTATTCATTTTTCCAGTTATTGGCATCATTGTAGTAATCAATAACTGCATAGTATCTTTATCAAAGTTATCAAGATGAAATTGGAATTCACCATCTGGTGTAGTTGTTGTCAAAGGATCTTTTTTTGATAAAATTTTTCCAGGACTTGGTTTAACAATTTTTTTTGTATAATTAAATATTTTTTCTACGGGGGCATTTGTCCCATCTGATCAAACATTTTTTGTTTTATCCAAAATTGATATTTTAACTTTTAATTCACTTCAATGTTTTGGAGAAGTTGGAAACTCATTATTTAAAATTAGAAAATAAAAATCTCCTGGACTTGATTGATTAATACCAAAAGGATAAGCAAGATTTATTAGAACATCATCAAAAAAGAACTCTATTTTTTCTTTTGTCCTATCCATCATTTTAACAATAATACTTGGAGGATCTTTCTTGTCATATACAAGTAACCCTTTATCAAGAGAAATAACTGGTTTTTTCAAAGAAGTGGTTTTTATCCTTCCACTAATAGTTTTATTAACCGCTCGTGCGTTTGGTCGTTTAAAAAATGTCTTTGTTAAAATGTCTCTTGTACCATCATCTCATGTTGTACTTGAATCTTTTAATTTCATTGTAACCATAACTTTTTTTCACGTTTTCGAAGCTGAAATTTCATATTGTTTCATTATTGTTGTTGCTCAACCAGTATCTCCAACGAGGTATTCAATTCTACCTTCATGATAGGTTGGAGTGACTTTTTTGCCGTCTAAAAAATATTCCAAATCTATATTTTTAGCAACAATTTTTTGTAACTTATTATAATCAAAAACAATTTTATTGAAATGCGTTAATCGTATTAATTCAACATTTTTTATTATTTGAGAATTAGCAATTGGTGGTGGTGGTGGTGCTAGAGATGCTGCCAATGACATATCTGCTTGAGTAGTTGCTTTCATAATTTTTTGAACATTTTTTTGATTATTTTTTGGTTTTGCTGCAAATCCATAAGCAAAGGATGAAGCAATAAATGTCGGTGCTAAAACTAAAGGAACAAATTTCCTAGAAAGAGCTTTTATTTTTCTTATTTTCTTATTTTTCGTAATTTTTTTCATAATAATTCCTTTCAAGACTTTTCTGAAATCTTATTTTGGTATTAAATATATTATACTACTTTTTATTTTTTGTATATAATTTTGGATTTAAAAACAAAAATATTGTGCAGCAATTAAATTAACAATATAATTGTAAATAATAGGTTTTTAATCAAAAAAACGGCAATTTATCAACTTTTAAAGAAAAAAATAAATTAAATAATGCTAAGAATCAAAAAATATAGTTAGCTAAACATTGCACATCAAACTATTTTATTTTAATTATTTATTCAATAAATTTATCTAGTACTTCAATATTTCTTTCCCTATGAAAATAAATAACCATGGATACTCCAATGCCGATTGGAATTAAAAGTAAAAAAGCTCATCATGCTATTTGAGAATTTAGAAATTGAACACCAACCTGTCCTGGAATATATGCCAAAACTAATGAAAATAATGCCGGTATAATAAAATTATTTGTATCAATAATTGCTGTTAATTTTGGACCAATAGTTGCTATTGCAGCTACATGACAATATCTCAAAACAATAATATTTACAACAATCGCAGAAATAATAATGATTGTTCTTCAATCCATTAAAATATCTCCCATAAATTTATATGAAGGTCCAAAAATCATAAGAATTGGCATAATAATCAGTAAAGTCATTAATGTTGCTGAAATAGATCTTGTGTACACAACTTCAGAGGTTGAAAACGTATTTTTATCATCTATATCCATCCCTTTTTTAATAAATAATCCTTCAATTGCTCAAAACACAGCTGAAAGTAATCCAAGAAACATCCCTATAAATTTTTTGGAATCAAAACCACTATGGTTAACTAATTGAGGAAGTAAAAATAATAAAATACCAGAAATTGATGTAATAAAAACACCAATTCACACGAATTTTGGTTCTTTTTCTCGTAAAAATATTTTGATTAATAACATTGAAAATATAGGATATGTTGCTGTTAAAATAACACCATATCCAGCACCAGCTAAGGCAACAGCTAAAATATAAAAAGCATTGCCTAAGCTTGTCCCTAATGAACCTGCCATAATAAATCAAAACATTTGCTTGGTCTTCCATTTTTTAATTAAAGCTTTAATTAACTTGAAACCAAAAATAATCGAAGTTATTAAAAAAGCAAAAAGTTCCTTTAATGCAAGTGTCGCACCAGCAAAACCTGGTGTTGACATGATAGCAGAACTAAATCCAATAGCAAAAAAAGTAAAAATTATTGCTTCTGACCCTTGCAAAATTGCTACAAGAGAAGCAAATGATATACCCCTTATTTTTTGTTTTTTATTATCTACTTTTAACATAATTTAATTTTAAAATTATAGGAGCCAAAGTTCTATTTTGCACTTTTCATTGATCTCATCACATTTTTAATTTGAGCTTCAGATGGTTTTCTACCCATTTGTAAAAACATTGCTCTAATCATTTTTTCATTTACAGGAGGATTTTCTCTCAATTGTTTTTCAAACATTTTTTTAGTAAAATAAAACCCCAATGCACCCCCGACTAACAAAGTAATGATAGAAATACCAATAATTAACCCAATACCTAATCCTAATGACATGTGACACTCCCCTTAATACTATTTACAATATTATAAATTATTTTCTACGTATAATTTTAAACATAATTCTTATAAATATTGGAATTATTAAAATAATCATAATTGAAATTAAAAATAACCTTCGATACATTTTATTTGATGCTCGTTTTAAAACTTCAAGTTCTGATATTGGCATTAATTGTCCACCAAAATACGCTTCAATTTCTAAAATTCTTTTCTTTCTTTGAATTGTTAATATAAGATAAATTAAAATTATTGAAAGCAATGAAGCTGCAAAAATTCAAGACATTAAAGTTGGATTTGAAAATAATGCAGAAATCCACTCATTAAAATGAAAAATTCAAAATGAAACATCTTTTAATCATCATAAAAGGACTGTAAATATTCCCCCATAAAACATTAAAAAAAATGTTGCTCAATTATGTCTAACTTGTTTTCTATGCAAATTCATATAAAGTTTTGCAATAAATGGTGGAGTTGATGTTAATCCAATTCGAAGATCTTCTCGGTAACGATTAACTGATCTTTTTAATCAAGTTCTTTCAATTTGAGAATTTAGAGCCATTCATGTTGCCACTAAAATAACACTGGTTGGTAAAATAAATCCCATTCATGAAGTTTTTCAAATAGATGCATATAAACCAATTAAAGCTATAGCTGAAAATATTACTAATAGCGAAAGAATAAAGGTAAATAATTGGCGTCTTTTTTCCCAATGAATTACTTTATAAATCCCATTAGGAATAGAACCACTTGGATCGGCAATAACTTTTGACTCTAATTTAGTTGGTTGGATTGTAGAATTTTGGAACTTAATTGTTTCTGTATTGTACATTGGTTTGATGTCCATATATTTACTCCTTTCATGATTTTTTTATTATTTTCAAAAGGAATGTCAGCTTCCATTGGTTGAAGTTTTTTAAGAAATCATTCTTTTAATTATCTAAAATAATAGCAATGGTTCGCCATGTTAATTTCAATCTAAAATTAAATAAAAATCTAACAAAAAACAATTTTAATAAAGATGTTTTTAAACTTCCAACATATACTTATTATAAACTAAAAATTATTCTAGCGTGGAATTTCATTTATTTCATAGCCAACAAACTGATTTATCATATCATCTATTTTTTTATTGTGATCTGATTTTATTTTTAATGTAAAATAATAGGTTGAAAATTCTGCTAATAATAAAGAAAATAATCCAACACCAATAATCAATCAACCTTGCATCCTTTGACTATGGTGATTTTTGTTTATAGCTTCAATGATAAAATTTGAAGAAAGAGTTGCTAGAGAAATCGCTCCTGATTTAATTGATAAAAAAATTCCTAAAACAAGCACTGGATATTTATGATCAAAATGAAGTGCTGTTCCAAATAAAGCCATAATATAAGAACCAAAGCCAAAGGATGCAAATAAAATAATTACAATTCATAAAGTAGGATTCATTTCTTGAAAAATATTTAACAAACCTAAACAAATAAAAGCAATGGCCATCATACCGATCGAGACTCTTCTAACAATAGTGGCAATCATCATTTTAGAAAATATATATGCCATTATAAGTGAACCTAATAATGAAATAAATTCTACTAATGACATTCAATCACTAACTACTTTCATGCTTGATACCCCGAATGCTGTAACGAAGGTGTACCCAAATGTAAGAAATGCTGATGTGAATGAAAGGGCAATTACATCTTTCATGCCTCTATCCTTAACAATTATTTTTTGGTCAGTGACATTTCCACGATGTATTTTGGATCTATCTTCCTTAATAAATGTGTATAAAACTAATGTGATACTTGCTAAAATAACACCAATAATTAATAACCAATTAGTATTACTTGGCGTTATTTTAATAACATTATTTAATGAGGTTGCTAATAACTTTGCAGCCACAGGAATTGTAAAAATAATTGCGGAAGAAATAAAAACTTTTTTTAAGTTCCAATTTTCAGATCAAGAATGTGCACCAAGAATAAAGGTTGAACCAAAAATCCCAGAAGTAATTGAAGCAATAACTATTCCTGCAATACTCATTTTTGTTATGATGAGTATTACAATACCTAAAATCATAATTATTCCTGTAAGTTGAATGATTATTTTTCTTGAATGCAACTTTTGTGAAAGTTTTGCAAGGGGTATCCTAACAATCATTTGGGTAAATTGATAAAGCGAAGCAATAATTGGTCAAATTCACGATTGAGTTTTAGTTACAACTTCTTGTGTTAAATGATTTTGTCGATAGATAAACATAGTAAATCAAAGAGAAAATAACGTTAAAAATATAAAAACATTTTTTAACTTAATACTTTTTAATAAAATAAATATTATTGTTAAACCAATTACTAACAATGAAAATAATACAATGGACAAAAAGAAAGGAGTCATAAATGTATTATAAAGAAATTTTATGCCACTTATTTATTATCAGTAGATTTTAAAACTTTAATAAAGGCATCTTGAGGAACATTAACGGATCCAAATTGTTTAGCCTTAATTTTTCCTGCCTTTTGTTTTTTTAATAATTTATCTCTTCGGGTTCTATCTCCACCATATAATTTGGCTGTTACATCTTTTCGATAAGCTTTAATATTTTCACGTGCAATAATTTTCCCTCCAATAATTGCTTGGACAGGAATTTCAAAATTATGTCTTGGAATAACCTCTTTTAAACGCTTAACCATGATTCTCCCTCTCTCTTGAGCAAATTCTTTATGGACAATAAATGAAAAGGCATCAACCTTTTCACCATTAAGTAAAATGTCAACTTTAACTAAGCTAGTTTCTTTATAATCAATAAGCTCATAATCAAATGAAGCAAATCCCTTTGAAATTGACTTTAACAAATCAAAAAAATTAAAAACAATTTCAACAAGTGGTAACTCATAAATAAGTCTCCTACGAATGTCATCAACATATTCTAAATTAATATATTTGCCACGTCTAGATTGAGCTAGATCCATTAATGAACCAACATATTCTTCAGGTGTTAAAATTTCTGCCCGAATGAATGGTTCTTCAATTTTTATCAGATAATTAGAGTCAGGCAAAGAAGAGGGATTAGCAATAATTTCCATTTCTCCATTTGTTTTATAAACTTTAAATTCAACCGAAGGTGAAGTTGCAATTATACTAACATCAAATTCTCTTTCAATTCTTTCTTGGATTACTTCCATATGCAACATTCCTAAAAATCCAACTCTGAATCCATGACCAAGAGCCTTAGAAGTTTCTTGTTCATAAATAATTGATGAATCAGAAAGTGATATTTTTTCCAACGCGTCTTTTAAAGTATTATATTCTTTACCATCAATTGGATAAAAACCTGTAAAAACAACAGGATTTAATTTTTTATAACCCGGCATAGGGTTTTCTGTGGGATTATTAACTAAGGTAATTGTATCACCAACAGTAATGTCCTTAACGTCTCTAATTGATGCAGCAATTCACCCAACCTCCCCAGCTTCTAATTCATTTTTTTTAATTTCTGCTGGATTTTTAATACCAAGTTCAACAACATTAAATTCTTTTCCTGAAGCCATAAATTTAAATTTATCAGTTACTTTTATTTTCCCATTAAAAATTCTAATTAGTAAAATAACTCCTCGATAGGAGTCAAAGTATGAATCAAAAACAAGGGCTTTTAAAGGTTTTGAATCATCAGCATCTAATGGCGCAGGAATTTCATCAATAATTGCATTCAAAACTTTTTTTACATTCATTCCTGTTTTAGCAGAAATTTCAATTGCATGTTTAGCAGGAATGCCAATAACATCCTCAATTTGTTTTTTTACTCGTTGAGCATCAGCGGATGGAAGATCAATTTTATTGATAATTGGAATTATTTCTAAATTATTATCCATTGCTAAATAAACATTAGCTAAAGTTTGAGCTTCAATCCCTTGTGTGGCATCGACTAATAATAAAGCACCTTCACAGGCTGCCAATGAACGTGAAACTTCATAAGTAAAATCAACATGACCTGGTGTATCAATTAAATGAAAAATATGTTCGTTGTATTTAACTTGAGCAGCATTAAGTTTAATTGTAATACCACGTTCTTGTTCAAGTTCCATTGAATCAAGATGTTGCTTATTTAAATTACGAGCTTCAATAGTTCCTGTTAATTCCAAGATGCGATCCGCAAGTGTAGATTTACCATGATCAATGTGAGCAATAATTGCAAAATTGCGGATATTTTGTTTATTCATATATTATTTATTATATATTATATGAAAAACAATACCTTACTAAAGTAAAACAAATTATTTTAATAAATAACCAATCAGAAATGCTGCACCAACTGCAAACCCAATAACAATTAGACCAATTAAAACACCAACCCATCCAGGTAAACGTTTTCTTGGTTTAATAGTTTCACTAATATCAACTTCCTTAATAATTTCTATTTCTTCAATTTCAGCTTTTTTAATTGAATTTGGTCTATTGATTTCTATTTTTGACTTATTTATATTAACATTTCTTTTAATATCTTTATCAACTTCTACTTTTGGTTTTTTTGTAACACTTTCTTTTGATTTAACTGCAGTATTTGCTGATATTTTAATCATAGGTGCAGGAGATCAACCACTAGTTTTCTTAATCATAATTCCTTCAGTATTTTTTTGACTTTCAGCAAAAATAATTGCTTCTTTTTGCGTTCTAGTAATTTTTGTTGGTCTACCAGATTTAGATGTTGAAACTTGTCATTTATCATCTTTATTTTTCTTTATATATTTTATTGACATAGTTATATTTTACCAAACTAATATACTTATCTTTTTATTTTTTATTTGTTTATGCAAATAAATTAATATCATATGGAAACAACTGATCATTAATCATAGTTTCCTTCATTTGAACAAACATAAAACGATACAAAATGTAAGTAAAAACAAATAAATTATATTTTATTTGTTTTTACTTTCTTTATTGCATATGTTTTTGGTGATCATCATGGGTTATTATTTCAATGATATTTTTTATCATCTATTTCCTCAAACATAAGTAATTTATTAATTACTAAATTTGGATTATAAAGTATTTCTTGGCCAATTGAAATAGCATCGATCCCTTTTTTAATTGAAAAATCAACATCTTCTCTTGTTTGATAATTTTTAACTACAATTACTGAGTTAGATGTTAACTTTTTTATTTCCAAAGCGAATGGAAGACCGATTAATTTTCCTTTGGAATAATCAAATAACTCTTTTTCAAAAATTGATCCCAGTGAAGAGTGAACATAAGTAATGTATTTGTCAATTTCTCTTAATAATGGTGCAAAATCCTCTGGTCTTTGCCCTTTTAATTGGCCATCAGAAGACGATATTCTTATCCCTATAGGGATTTTTATCTCCTGCCTAATTTCTTTAATAATATCAATTATTAATTCCCCTCTTTTAATAATACTTATTTCATCGCTTATTTCATTAAGAGCAGGATGAAGAATTGTTGATAACAAATATCCGTGTGCAGCATGAATTTCAATAAAATCAAAACCGGCATCTTTTGCATTTTTTGCAGCCTTAATAAAAGAGTACTTAATGATATTTAAGTCCTCATCTGAGGCTAATTTTATTGAACCAGAAATAGTATTCATATACTTTCTTTTAGTTGTTGCACCAATCCTATTTTTTACATGTTCCGCTTTTGATCCTGCATGATTTAATTGTAAACCAATAATTGACCCACCTATTTTACAAATTGAAACAACTTTCTTAAACGCCTCAACTTGCTCATGATTTCAAATACCAAGATCTTGAGGTCTAATTTTTCCTTCTTCTGATACTGCTGTTGATTCCACAATAATAGTTCCAACACCCCCAAATGCTCTAGCACCATAATGTTGAATATGAAAAGAATTTGCCAAACCATTATCGGTCATTAAGGTATCCATTGGTGGCATTACAATTCTATTTCGGGATTTTTTTTCCTTTAATTAATTCTATAGTATCTGTTATTTTTATGTTTCTCTTTAAAATTATATCTAAATAAAACCATAATGTAATTATTTAATGTGTATTAATATAAAGTTATTAAATTGTTCACTTGCATATTTATTTTGAAATCAAAAAGATTCTTTTTTTTCACAACTTTATCAACAAATAATTTAACAAACTAAAACTTAATCATATGAAAATTCATCTTTAATTTCGCAATCATTTGGACTTTATTGATTATTTACCTTTTCTTGCATTCGCTAATTGTTCAAGAGTGATATCATCTTTTGGATAATTTCATAATCCTTTTTCTTGATTTAATAAAAATCCATTGTTTTTCATTTTATTACCTAGAAATTGTTCTAATGTTGTTTCACCACTGATTAACATTCTAACCACATTAGGGGGTAACATCATTATAAAGTTAAATCTTATGGTGATAAATAAATGATAGTTTAAGAAAAAATTCATATTGGCATTCCCTTACCATCTTTATTCCTAAAAGAATGGGGAACTTCATTTTGATTTCCAAAATAATTTAAAATTATTATTATTAAAAATAGTCTCAAATTCATCTATTTTTTTAGTGCCATTTATTATTGAAAAATTAATTGCATCAATATATGACCCATATTTTTAATCTTATGATATGATTTTTGATTGACTTTCCAAAATTTTTATTTTTTGTAATATTTGATAAATCTACAGTTAATTTTTATTCAATAGTAATTCTAACAACTGATGAACCAGTAATTGGATCACCATTATTATTTATCATTGATCATTTAAAACCTTTTGGTAACTCAGCATTTAAAAAGGAATTTTGCTCTATTTTTCTAATACTTGAAGGAATGGTAAATCCTTTTGGAATTATTGCATTTGCAAAACTATTGCTTATTATTGATCTTGATGATCAATCAATTGCATGCTTGGCTTTCTCAATAAACGTTTTACTAAAATTGCTATTTTTTAAATACCTTTCTCATTGTTCTTTTTGAGTTCATTTTTCAATGACTGTTGAACCAGGGACTGGGTTGCCATTATTATCTAATTTTGATCATTTAAAGTCTTCTGGCAACTTAGTGTTTAAAAATGCATCTTGATAAATTTTAGTAACACTTAGAGGAATTGTAAAACCTTGAGGTAATCTTGATCCCTTAAACGCATCAAAAGCTATTTCCTTAACACTTGAAGGAATAGTAAATCCAAAAGGTATAACAACATTCTCAAATAAGCTTCATGTTATTTCTGTTATTCTTGAATGGATAACAAAATCAAAGGGTAGAGTTGCTCCTTCAAAAGCACTTGTACCAATATATGCAACACTTTCTGGAAGCATAAACCCTTGAGGAATTTTTGATCCTCTAAATGCATTGTCTTCAATTATTGAAACACCTAAAGGTATGGTAAACCCTTGTGGTAACGTTGCTCCTTGAAAAGCACCTACATTTATTGATTTTAGACTTGACGGAAGTTTAAATCCTTTTGGAATTACAGTGTTGGCAAAAGCAAGTCTTTTTACCATTGTTTTAAAACCTCGAGTTTTTGATGCTCAATTAATTGCATGCTTAGCTTTTTTAATAAATTGTTGATCAAATCCGCTTTGATCTAAATATTTTTCTCATATTTCTTTTTCATTTACTATAGGAGCAGGAATTGCAATCACTGACGAACCAGGTGTTGGAATATTATTATCATCTACTTTTGATCATTTGAAACCCTTTGGTAACTTGGCAACTAAAAAGGCATTTTTTTCTATTTTTGTAACACTCAAAGGAATTGAAAAACCTCGAGGTAGTATTGATGCTTGAAATGCACCAGTTTTGATTGTATCTAGATTTGATGGCAACTTAAATCCGATTGGAATTATTGCATTGGCAAGTGCATAAATCTTTAATTTCGGCTTTGCAATTGGATTTTTTAATGATCAATCTATTGAATTTTCAGCTTTTATAATAAAATTTTCACTAAAATTATTGCTATACAAATATTTTTCTCAATTTTCCATTTGAACTCTTTTAGCAATTAACGAATCAATATTATTTTGATGTGCAACCGACATAGTCATCGGAACGGCAGTAGCAGATATTACTGCTGGAAATCCTAATAATCATAATGTATTCATTTTTTTCTCCTTTAATGTAAATATGTATTATGTGGATTATATCACATAAAATTATTGTTTTAAAGTAAATACATTATGTCGTTTTCATAAATAATGTTAGTGCCTTTTAAATAATATTTACTTAAAAAATTGTTAAAGATTAATGCATAGTATTTAACACAATTTTTTTATAGTTTATTAAGGAACTTTAAATCAAAATTTAAACAAAATTCACATAAATAATAAGTAAAAGAAATCAAAGTTATTGGCGATGGGGTTAAATGAATTAAATCAATAGCCTCATGAATTAGCAGCAAATATATTGCTGATAAATTTCATATGAAAAAATACATAAGAGATCTTTTAGGAAGAGATAAATATTATCTTGGCCTTAAATTGATAAATGATGATTTAAAGAAAGAAAAGTTGAGAGATGGTCTTTATAAATTAGTTGCTAGGTCCAAAATTTTTGGAGAGACATCAAAGGAATTTGTTGGGATGAGGGTATATGTCAATACCCATAAATCCTAAATCTCTATGGACTAAAGAGAAATGCCATTAGTGCTATCGAGGTGATTCAAGCACATTACATTTCAAGAAACAAAGAAAATATTAATCCGAACAAGGCCTTTCAAATATAGTCCATTCATCACAATTCATTTTAATAACAAATCAATGTTAATGCATTAACTATTGCTAGATTAACAAATAAAGAAATTGTTTGAACTTCTAAAATATAAGTTCCAGAGATTCGCCACTAAATTTTATGCTAACTCAAAGTAAAAAGTAAGGAAGTGGTTATCAAAAAAAGTGTTACTATTAAGGAAAGTAATAGAAAAAAATAATCATAAATTAGGAGAAGATATGAAAAAAATAAATTGATTTATAAGAATATTTATGAGCTGATCTATGCTTGTTGAATTCATAAATAGAAACTCCTCTAATGGTGAGGAAATCAATAAAATTAATAGTAAAAATCTAGTCTTTCAAAAAGAAGTTGAAATGATGAAAAAAGAAATTAATGAAAAATCCGACCAAATGAAAAAGAAAGAGACTGCTTACGAAGATCTACTAAAGATGTTTGGTGGTCTTCAAGACGAACTTAAAAAAATAAATGTTGAAAAGACTGAAATAAATAATACAAAGAATAAATATCAAACTGATATTTCTCTTAAGGAACAAAGTATTGAATTGTTAAAAGACAAGATAAGAGAAAGATCAAATGATATGGAAGCTCTTAAGAAAGACATTAGTGAAAAGTTGAGTCCATTAAATAAAATCGAAAAGACTTTCTTTGGAAGATCTGGCAATAAAGGAATTGGAGAACTTGGAGAATTACAAGTGAAAACTATTCTTGATAAGTCAGGTCTTGATAAGAATTTCTGAGTTGAAAACTTGACTGTCGGAACTAAAACAGTTGAATTTGCAATCAAATCTGGGAATGATGACAAATGAATACCTGTTGATTCGAAAGTAATTAATGCTGAAGTAGATGAAGACGGTGAATACTATATTGATAAAACGTTTGCTTCAAATGTAAAAAACCAAGCAAAAGAAATATCTAAGTACTTATCTAAAAAAAATACTTCAGAATTTGGTTTATTAGTATTACAAAATGATTCAATATATATCAAGTTATTTAAGGAATTTCCAAACATATTTAGTGAAATAATAAAAGAACACAAAATTTATGTAACATCTCCATCTTCATTTGTGCAATTCTCTTGATCAATTGCTCACATATTAGAGATTTATCAAAGAGTACACCAAGACGAAAAATTATTTGATGATATTGTATCCACTCTTAAAACCGTTAATATGTTTTCAAGGAATATGCATGAAGCACATATTAAATTTAATAATGCTATGGAAAAAGACTATCCAGCGCTTGAGAAAAAACAAAATAAACTTGTTGAAAAACTTTCTGGTGCTGGAAAACTTAAAAATATTCCAACATTGAAAATTAATAAAAAAGAAAACTAATACAAATCATAAGAATAACCTATAGTTTGCATCAATTTTAAAAATCGCATTTTTTTTCTTACATGTATAAGCATAGAAAAGAACATAGTTCTAGTATTGATGATAATATAAATTATTTTTTGTTCAGTTATTTTATGCATAATTTTTTAGGCACTCACTATAAAAAGATAAGTTCCAAAGATTCCGCACTAAATTTTATGCTAACAAACTATTTAATTAATTCATTAAATGTTTTATTTAATTCTTCTTTATTTTCAATTGCAAACAAATACTCTAGTGTAAAGTCACCAATATGCTCAAAATTAGAAAAAAACTTATATAACTTTTTATACTTATCTATTTTAAAATCATGTTTATGTTTTTCAAGAAAACACCTAGCAATAATTCCCTTAATAAAAGAATCAAAATTTAAAGCCTTCATGAAATATGATATTTTTTCAATAAGATCTAATAATTTTTTTATACTTAAAGCAACATTGTTATTTTCATCTAAAAAATAATTATGGATAATAGTTTCATCAAAAACACCACTTATTTTAAGATTATCAATTAATTCTTGCGGAGTTTTAACATATTCTGTTGTTTTTAAACCATGTAAAAAATATGTTAATCCATTTGAAAAATTACGCATTTTTAAAAATTCTTCTGGTGAAACGTCAAAGATATACCTTGCCTTACCCATGTATCTTGACATAAGTATAATGACTGTTACATCGTATTCTGTTAGTTTGTATTTGCGCCTTTCAAAAAGAATAATACTAGAACCTTGTGAAATTGCTGATCAAAAATATTCTAAATAGGCAGCATTTCATGGCAACTTAAGTGCTTGTGTAATTTCAAGCAATCGATCAGGCACTCGTGGTACATCCTTAATAATTGGCAATGATTGTATTTCTTCTGACATCTAATACTCCTTATATAAATTTATAATTTAATTATAAAGTTTTTTGACAATTTTACATTAAAAACTAATAGTTATTTATTGTTAAAATTAACTTAACTAATTTATAATATTTTCCATAATTATTAATTGTTTATTAATTGTCGTTTTTTATTCTCTCATTGGAAATCAGATGCATAGCCAATTTTATCAGCAAAAATAATTTGATAATAACCTTCTTTGAAATCTTTTTTAATATCAAATATTTTTAAACGTTTTTTTGAAATAAATAAAAAAGCACCCGGTAGAGGATTACACGTCTTAATAATTCTCTTTGCCTGATTAAGAGTTAGTGATGTACTAATTTGACAAAAAGATTTTTGAATTTTTGGTGCTAAAGTAAAATCATTGCTTTGTTTTTCACCAAATATTTTTTTTGTTTCAAAAGAATGCAATCATTGAACAATGTTATTTTTTGCCAAATTTTTAACAATTTCAAAAGCGTCTCCTGTTGTTGTTTCCTCATTAATATTTATATCTGCTTTAAAATACATTTTTCCAGCATCCATTTTTTTAATCATTTTAATTAAGGTGATTCCAATTTTTTTATCATTATTAAAAATTGCATGATGAATGGGGGCAGCACCTCTATATTTTGGAAGGAGAGAACCATGAATATTTAATGGGGGCAAAACTGAAAGTTGAAGAATTGAATCAGGAATTCATTGACCAAAAGCAAATGATAAAATTAAATCAAACTTTAATTGTTTTAACTCTTCCTTAATTTGCACTATTTTTTTTGGTTTAAATGTTTTAATTTTATATATTTTTGCAAGTTGGGCCACCGGTGTTGAAGCAACATTCATTCCTCTTCCCTGTGCTTTATCTGGTTGAGTTACAATTGCTACAACATCAAAGTTTTTAATAATTTCTTCAAAAGCAGGTACAGCAATTGAAGGAGAACCTAATAATAAAATTTTCATTATTTTATTTTTCTTTCTGTTATTTGTTTATGTAATTTTTTATCACTTAATTTTTTAGTTTTAAATGTCATAATTGAATTAAAAATTCCTTTTTTTTCATTATTACTAATTTTATAAGGTAATGTTGCATCCATCTTATCTAATTTTTCAAATAAATTAACATGCCTAACAACTGTTGCATACGACGGAATATTTTTTACATCAATATACTCAGTTCTATTCGCATAAATAATAAGAGAAATTGTTGGAATTTTAATATGTGTCATTTTTACAATGTGCTTTATATGTTTATCATTTTGAATAATAGGGTTTGTTGTTGGAAATTTTTTTTCTCCCAATACTTTAGTCCACGTTGGTGAAAACGCATCACCCTTGATGCCACCCCTAATAGATTTAATTTCAATTACAAAAAGCGCTTTATTAGATATCAAAATTGAATCAACTTCGAACACTTTGTTTTGATCATACTTAAACAAAGTTGCTGGAATAAATTTATTTTTTGTATGTTTCGCTCATAGTTTAATATCAAAATTTATTTTAGCTTCTGCTTTTTGACCAATTTTTTTAATAGTTTTTTTCAATGATCTTCGTTTTAAAAAAAAATAAAACAAAAATACAAAGCATACAAATATTACAATTGAACCCGTAATAATACCAATAATAAATCTAGTCATAAATAAATTATAACTTATACTATAATAGTATTACAAATACAAAGGAGAAATTATGAAAAAAATAGGGCCAACATTAGCAATCTTTTCTGGTCTTTTAACAGGAATTTTTGCTATTTTAGGATTATTGGTTGCACGAGGTATTATTGCAAATCAAACATGACTTGGAGATTATACAAATCAAATAACATCGAATGCTAAACTTGCAAAAATTGTAGCAACAACAATGTACGGGATTTTAATTGGAGTTGGTTTTGTACAATTAATTCTTGGAATTTTTGCATGAAAAAATAGTAGAGGTTTTGCAGCATTTGTTCTTCTTGGATTATTTGTGACTGCAATTGTATTTGCAGTAATTGCAGGTATCCAATCTAAATCATGACCAACAGCAAATATTATCACGTTATCGATTAACTCTGTAGCAGCTGCAGGATTGTTATTTGGAATATTTGCTAAAAAGTAGGGTACCTACTTTTTTTATGTATAATTTATTTACTTTTATTGAAGGAGTTAAGTCTATGGCAAACATAAAATCAAAAGAAAAAAATATTAAAAGAATAGCAAAAGCTACAAAAAGAAATAAGGCAATTAAATCAAAAGTAAGACTAGCAATCAAAAATGCTAAAATAGCAATTATTGAACATGATGAAAATATTACTAAAAAAATTTCATTAGCAAAAAAAGAGATTAACACAGCAGTCTCAAAAGGTGTATTTCATAAAAACAATGGTTCTAGAAAACAATCAAGGCTTGATGCTTTTGCTATGAAAAATGCAAAATAAGTTTAACTAACCCAATGAATCTGCATCCAAGTTATGAAAAACAGAAGAAACATCATCATCATCCTCTAAATTATCAATAAATTTAAGCATCTTTTCTGCTTTTTCTTTTGACAATTTGTGCTCTTGATTCGGAATGTATGATACTTCCGCTTGCTTAAAATCAACAATACCTTTTGCTTCAAATTTATCTTTTACTTTTGTAAAATTTGTTGGAGATGTGTAAATAAAAAACGAACCATCAACTGATTCAAAATCATCAGCACCAGATTCAAGTGCAAATATCATCATTTTCTCTTCATCTCTATTTTTAGAACTAACCTGTAAAACGCCTTTTCTATCAAATATATAACTAACAGATGAAGGACCGGAAACTGAACCTCCAACTTTTTTAAAAGTTGCTTGAACATTTGCAGCAACACGATTTGAATTATTTGTTAAATAAACAACTAAAAATGAAACACCATTAACATTTGCTCCATAAGTAATTTCTTTATAGTTTATTGCTTCACCAATACCTAAAGCTTTCTTAATAGCTGCTTCAATATTTTTTTTAGGCATTGAATTCACTCTTGCTTTTGACAAAATCATTCTTAATGAAGAATTTGATGTTGGATCACCGCCACCTTTTGCTGCTGCCACCATTATTTCTTTTGATAATTTAGCAAATGTTTTTGCTCTGGCAGCATCTTGTGCACCTTTTCTATGCTTTATGTTTGCCCACTTACTATGTCCTGCCATGATATATCCTCCTTTAAATAAAGTTATAATAATTATATTATGAAGCTATGAGATTACTACAAAATTTTTAAATTTACTAGAGGGTCGAAAGATCTAGTTCGTAAATGAGATTTAAATCACAATAATGAATTAGTAAAAAGGGTTGAAGTTTTACAATATCAAAAACATTCAAAAACCTATAAAAACCTTAGAGCATTTAAAACTCCACAATACAATTTAATTTATGTCATGAGAAGAAAAAAAGGATTCAACACTTTATTTTTTCAACAAAATTATGACATTGTAATTACCGATAGAACAGGCAAAATATTAAAAACATTTATTGATCAAAAAACTGGGTATATTTCTGAATATTTTTCTGAAGGGCATTCGATTTTCTTTATGGTTGTAGGACAAATTATTCATAATAATTTTAAGGAAAATGATATGCTAAATTTAAAATTTAAACTATTAAAATAACAAATTATTTATTAAATTTATATTCTCTTTGATTCATTGGTTTTGGAGGTGATTTTCTTTTATGTTCTGTTAATTTAACTTGTATACTAATTTTATCTTTAATTATTTTATTTTGTGGAATTTTTTCAAGATATTTATCAACTTCATCATAGGAATAACCAAGTTCTTCTTCATCAGTTTGACCATCCCACAATGCTGCTGTTGGAGCCTTAGTATAAATAATTTTTGGCAATTCTAAATCTTTTGCCATAGTTCTAACTTCTTTTTTTGTTAAATGAATAAGTGGCAATAAATCAACTCCACCATCACCATGCTTTGTAAAGTATCCAAGAATTCATTCAGCAGCATTATCAGTACCTAAAACAAGATAATTATTTTCTTGGGCAATTGCATACAAAGCAGTCATTCTTAATCTTGGCTTAAGATTTGCTATCGAAAGTTTATGATTAACCATAGTTGCCATTTTAATCGCTTTAAATGTTTTTGTTAAATCAATTAGCATAGTTTTAATCCCAATTTTTTGTGCAACTTCTTTAGCATCAATTAAATCTTGCCCCATATTACCAATCGGAAGATATAACCCTAAAGACGTTTTAGGGAAAGCCCTTTGGGCCAATGCACCTACTACTGACGAATCTAATCCACCAGAAAGTCCAATAATAACTCCCTTAGCATTTGCTTTTTTCACTTCTTTTTGTAACCAACTAACAAGATAATTAATATAACTCATAAAAATATTATAAAGAAAAGGTAATTATTTATCATCTCTTCATTCAAATTCATATGAAAAAATTCTCACTAGATCGCCATCTTTAATACCTTGTATTTTAAGTTCATTTCAAACACCAATGTCTTTCATTAATTTATTGAAGCGATTAAAGTTGTCATTTGTCGATAATGGAATTTTATTATAAATTCTTTCAACAGCAACTCCTGAAACGTCAAATATACCTGCAATTTCTTTTTTAACAACTACATCATCCTCTAATTCTATTGTCACTTCTTTTTTAGCATTAATTTCATATTTAATTTTAGCAGCATTTTTGTAAGCATCATATAAAACAGCCTTCAGAGTTTCAATATTCACTTCAGTAAGAGCAGAAATTTCAATGACATTAATATTCTTAAAATTCTTTTTAAATAAATTAACATTGTTTTGGAACAACTTTTTATCTGATTTATTTGCAATAACAACTTGTTTTCTTTGATCCAAACCTAATTTATATTTTTTTAACTCACTATTAATTTGTTTGTAATCTTCAATTGGATTTTTTTCAAAACTACCAAAATCTATAATATGAGCAATAACTTTGCATCTTTCAATGTGTCTTAAAAATTCATGACCAAGCCCTTTACCATCTACTGCACCTCGGATAAGACCTGGCAAATCAGCAACCACAAATGAATTTTCTCCGGACTTAACCAAACCTAATTGCGGTGTCAATGTAGTGAAAGCATAATCAGCAATTTTTGGTTTTGCATTAGATACTTTTGAAAGCAAAGTTGATTTTCCTGCAGATGGTTTTCCAATAAAACCAACATCAGCCAAAACTTTTAGTGTCAATTCTAAAGTAAAACTTTCACCCTTTTCTCCGTTTTCTGAAAGCATTGGTGCGGTATTTTTAGAAGATTTAAATCTTGTATTACCCCTGCCACCACGACCTCCTGAGGCAACAATGTATTCTTTTTCCGCAATAATATCGTGCATTAATTTTTCTTCATTGTAAACTAAAGTTCCTAAAGGAACTTTAATTATAATTGGTTTCCCATTTGCTCCTGTTTGATCTTTGTTACGTCCATTTTGCCCATCTTCGCCTCTAATAATTCTTCGTATCTTTAAATTTAGCAAAGTATTTATGCCACCATCACCAACAAAAATTACTGAACCGCCATGTCCACCATCACCACCATTCGGTCCACCTCTAGCGACTCTTGCTTCACGACGAAAGGAAACGATACCGTTTCCGCCTTTTCCAGCATGCACTTCTAATTTTGCTTCATCAATAAATCTCATAATGATATTATAAAGAAAGAATAAGACTAATAATCTCACTCTGCTAAAATATTCTTCTTAAATTTTGAATAAATTTTAACAGCAAGGACGATTACAAATGGAATACCATGACCGTGAAAAATTCTGATTAGGAAAAATAAAAAACCTTTAAGAATTTTTTTGCTATTTTTTGGTTTAAGTTTTTCAAGTTCCTTTAATAAAATCATAATTTGGTGGACTTTTTTCTTATTGGAATTTTTTTTATCAAATATGATAAGCATTAATTGTCATTCTACCATTTGTTTTAAAACAACAATTGCATATCTTTTCATACTATGTGATTTAATTTTTTCCAAATCAACTTGTCTTCAAAGAATTTTCATAACTTTCATTTGATGTAATCTATTTTTAACCATTGTCTTCAAAGAGATCGATTGTTCATCTCTACCAATGTAATAGCGATATAGTGAAAGTTGTGCATAATAGAGGGTTTTAGCCTTCAATAAAGGAACTAATGAGTATTGTGAGTCAGAGTAATAAACACCTTCAATTTGTTTAAAATTAATTTCCTTTAAAAACTTTGTCCGATAGATAAAAGAGTGCATAGTCATTAAGTCTTTAGGCATCTTTTGTTTTTGTAAATCTAAAATTTTATTTGGCACAAAATATTTTCGCAAACTTTGAAGTTCACGTTTATCAACACCTACTTTTTCAAACACATGATCTGTCAA
The DNA here is from genome assembly GCA_032361185.1 of Lepetodrilus ovalis. Classification (NCBI taxonomy): domain Eukaryota; kingdom Metazoa; phylum Mollusca; class Gastropoda; order Lepetellida; family Lepetodrilidae; genus Lepetodrilus; species Lepetodrilus ovalis. The sequence goes on along the minus strand of JAUTBQ010146836.1, from coordinate 12,950 downwards.
GATAACATCAACTGTTTTTTTAAAACCAAGAGTCATATAAACAATTTTAATAAGGGATGACATGTTAAAAGTATCATCAACATCAAGCACCTTAAAATATTCACCTTGCGCTATTTTTAAACCACTATTAATTGCAGATCCATATTGACCATTTTCTTTTGAAATGATTTTTATAAAATTTTTTCTTACAATTTTATTTCACTTTTGAGAAAGGATCAGGGCATGTTCTAAAGTTTTATCTGTTGAACCATCATCAACTATGATAATTTCATAATATTTCGGGATATTTTCTTCAATTAATCTAGATGAAATTAGCGAATGAATCGACTGTTCTAAAAACTGTTCACCATTATATACTGGAATAATAAATGAATATAATAAATGAGGCATTTAAAAACCTAACTCCTCAACTTTATCAAGTGCAAAATCAATAGCTTGATCCATATTAATATATTTATATGTTGCCAAACGTCCAATTAAATGGAGATTTTTATATTTTTTTGAAAGCGCTAAATATTTTTTATATATGCTTTTAGAAGCCATGGTTGGAAGAGGGTAAAATCTTTTATTAAATATTGGATCATTTTTACTAAATTGTCCTGGAAATTCTTTTGAAATAATTGTCTTTTTTGAAATTTGTTTAGTCATATATTTATATTCAGTAATTCTTGTCATCGTAGGATGACTAGGATAATTTACTACAGCTGTTGCCTGAAATTTTGGTTTATTTATTGTTTCAAATTCTATATTTAACGAACGATAATTTAATGCTCCAAATACATAATTAAATAATTCATCAATTGGACCAGAATAAATAATTGGTGTAGTTATTTCCTTTTTTTCAAAAAAAACTTTTCCATTTTTAAGTTCTAAAAAATTTAATGCATCAACTCCTGTTTTCACTTCAATATTTTTATTAGAAAGCATTTTTTTAATAGTATTTGTATAACCTTTTTTTGGAATACCCTCATATTTATCTGCAAAATATTTATCATTATATCCAATTATAATTGGGACTCTTTTTAATACTTTAGTATCAATTTTACGAGGATCAGTATCTCACATTTTAATTGTATAATTTAAAAAAATATTTTTATAAATAAATTTTGCAACTTTTTCAATAAGCGGTGAGTTATTTTGTAACAACTCAAGAATACTTATCCTAGAATTAATTCCATAATCATTTACTAAAATATTCTTAATTTTTTTGGCATCCCTTGGTCAAAATTTATCAATTCCCTTAAAATTAAAAGGAAGAGGGATAATTGTGTTGTCAATATTGCATCCAACAACATTTGAAAAATCATTTAACTCTCAAAATTGATTCATAAAATTAAAAACTCTATCAGAATTTGTATGAAAAATATGAGGACCATAAGCATGAACAACAATTCCATCAATTGTTTTGTCATATATATTTCCAGCACAATGATCTCTTTTTTCTAAAACAAGAACTTTTTTCTTTTTTTTAGCAAAAGCATTTGCAATAATTGAACCAGAAAGTCCTGCACCAATAACTAATAGATCCATGTGAACATTATAAACAATATAAACATATAATGAGTGTATAATTTATTGAATTATGTTAAAAGCAATTATTGTTGAAATAAAACACACAATTTTAAAATCATTCTATCATTTTTTGAGATTTGGAGGCCTTCTTTTAATTCCATTCATTTATGGTTTTTCCTATATCTATGCATTTTACGATCCATTTAAAAGAGTTGAAAATATACCACTAGCTATTGTTACAACAATGTCAAAGGATGCAAGCGGTCATGATAAACCCAATGTATTAAGTGATGCTATTGCTCATGCAATGGGTGTTACAACTTCTCTTGAAGTAGGTGACTTAAAAATGAATATTAAAATGGAACATATATATATTCACGAAGATGCATCTGGAAAAATTTCCCAAAGTAGTTTAAATAATATTGAAAGAAAACATCATGCAACTATTTACTTGCCTAAATTTAATCAACAAATTATTATGGAAACAGCAAAGTCAATAATTAACTTAACAAAACCAAATAGTAATAAAAAAGATATTGGACTAGTTATTTCGAACATAAAAAAAATAATTAAAACAATTGCTTCAGGAAACAAGAAAATTAAAATTATTAATAACTTTAAAAAGAATTATCTAATTGCGTTTGGCATTGATTTAGGATCATCAATGATAGGTGGCGGAACATTTATTGCCAAAAAAATTGTTGAAGCAATGAAGGATGAAGCAATTATTTCTTTATTAAATAAAAATGGAATTTTAAATATATCTTCACCAATAGAAAAACAAAATTATAAAGCAACATTAGATAATTTTTCAAAGATAGCATTTAAATTTAAACCAATTATTATTGAACCTGATATAAAAGGTGATAAAAATAAATATGGTTATGGTCTTGCACCATTTTTCATTTCTGTTGCAATGTGAATTGGTGGCATGGTTATGACTTTTGCAGTTCACAAAAAAATCTATGATAGAACAATAACTCCTGGAAAAAGATATCTTGCTAAATGATTACTTATCACATTTGGCACAATTATTCAAGCAACGATATTGATGACTTCTTTATACTTTATTGGATTTAATAAATTAGGTATTAGTCATTGATGATCAATGTATACTTTTGCTATTTTTATAGGAATGGTATTTTCTGCAGTTATTCAAGCTATTAGATTTATTGTGCCTCACAGAAATATTGGTATATTTCTTGTTATTATTTTACTTGTTTTGCAAATGGCATCTGGTGGAGGATTGTTTCCAATTGAAACACAAAATGGATTTTATAGATTTATGAACATAATTCTCCCAATGGGACATTCTGTTGATCTCATTAGAGAAACTATATTCAATACAAATTGAACAAATATTTTTTACCAAATCGGATATATGTCACTTTATTTATTGATTGTCCCAATTGCAATTGCTGCCTACCATTATCAATCAATGAATTTATATAAAATTAATGGTTGGATTTTGCCGCCTAAACTTCAAATTAAATATGGAATTAAAAAGTTTGCCAAAATTAAGAAAGAAGATAAATAATGTGAAATACATTTAAAGTAGAACTTAAAAATATACTTAGACCAAAATGAAAATTACTTGCCTTTGTAATTCTATTGTTTATTCCTTTTGTTTATGGTTTTTTATACATGAATGCTTATTGAGCGCCTTTCAAACATGTTGATAAACTTGATATAATTATTGTCAATTTAGATGATACTAAACTAGGGTCAAATTCCCAAAACCTAGAAAAAAATATTCTTAAAGCTAATAAAAATGGAGTGAAGTTTGGTACAAATACATATAATGTGCACATTCAAGATTCGCATGCTATTTACAAGACAATTGATGAGGTAAAAGAATCGGTATATGCAGGAAAGCATATGGCAGCTATTGTTATACCAATTGGTTATTCAAAAAGTACAAAAAACCTTAAAGATAATATTAACACAAAAAATAAATCCTTAAAATTAAAAGATATATTCAATTTAATAGAACAAAAATTTCCCGTTGAAAATAGAGTGCATTTTTTCAATTCATATAAAAATAATTATTTAGCTGGAGAAATGACAAATTTTGGTGCTGGAATTGCAAAACTTTCAATAGACTCATTACTTAACACAAGCGATCCAATTATTAAGTTTTTAATTGGTGGCATTAAAAACTTAAAACTTGGAAATTCATTAATTTCTAATGAAAAAATTGGAGGAAACATCAATACGTATGGGAAAGGATTATCTCCGTATTTTATATCAATTGCTTTATGAGCAGGAGCCCTTACAATGACATTCATTATTAAAAATGAAAGACTTGTTAAAAAAGTGAAGACATGAAAGCATTATTTTGGAAAAAGTTTAATGTGAATTTTAACTGGCTGAATTCAATCATTTATTTTGGTCACCGCCATTTCTATTCAAGGTGTAGTACTTGAAGATAGTTGGTCAAATCAATGAGAATTATATCTATTTGCTGGTTTTACATCAATGATATTTACGCTTATTGTTCAAGGAGTTTCCTATTCCTTAAGATATGGCGATATTGGAGAATTCTTAGTAGTTATCCTACTTGTTCTTCAATTAATTTCTTCATCAGGAACATTCCCTGTTGAAATGCAAGCGATGATCTTTAAAATCATTCATCCAGTAGCACCATTTACTTATACTATCAATGTAATTAGAGAAATGTTATTTGAACCAAGTACAATTATTATATTTAAAAATATTGGAATATTATTATTATTCCCAATTATAATAATTCCAATCTCTTTAATTATTAACACTAGATGAGATAATAGAAATTCATATACTATGCGTGGCACAACCTATTACAAATCATATGAAGTTCACATGGGGGATATGTAAAAAAAATAGCAATTAGCTATTTTTTACAACTCTTTTAATATATGCAGAAGCATACTTTCTATTTCTTCTTTTTTCATATTTAATATATCCATCGATAAGGGTATATAATGTGTAATCATTACCCAAACCAACATTTTTTCCGGGGTGAATTTTAGTTCCTCTTTGTTTATAAATGATTGATCCAGCCTTCGCAAATTGACCATCTGCTAGTTTAGCACCTAATCTTCTACCTTTGGAATCTCTACCATTTTTGGAACTTCCACCTGATTTAACTGATGACATAAATTAACCTCTCAACTCCGAAATTTTTATACGTGTATAAGGTTGTCGGTGACCATATTTTCTTTTATGAGTTGATTTTGCATTATGACGATAAACAACAACTTTCTTTTGCTTACCTTGTTTTTCAATTACACCAATAACAGATGCTTTAGAAACATAAGGTTTGCCAAGTGTTTTATCCATTAATAAGACTTTATCAAAAGTAATTTTATCACCTTTGTTTCCTATAATTTTTTCAATAAAAATAGTATCATTTTTACTAACAATAATTTGTTTACCGCCAGTTTCAATAATTGCGAACATGTTTGTTTTCCTTTATTATTTAATTGACTCGCCTTTAAGGTGCTATGCTTTAATACCTTTTCAGAACGGTTACTTTAAGTAACAAAATTATTATAAATGAAAAATCACTAATAATCTTTAAAATATTCTCCACTATCATTAATAATAAAATGACCTTTAAAGTTAATTTCAAAAAGATCACAAAAATATTTAATTCTTAAAGTCATGGCTTTATCAGCTTTAGAAGGGGTTACACTACCAGATGGATGATTATGAACGCAATATACTCCTGATCCGTTATTTTTTATTACAGAACTAATAATATCCTTTGGATTTACCATAACTTCCCTGGAAGTTCCCTCATATAATTTTTCAGTGAATAAAATATATCCTTTTAGATCAATAATTGAAATCATAAATGCTTCTCTTTTAAAATCTTTTACTTGTTGCATAGCAAGGAAAACAATATCAATATCATTTACTGGGTGATTTAAATTAACTTCATTACTCATACGATTGCTTATTTCATTTATTGCCTTAAGTTCTAATGCTTTTATATTACCAATACCTCTTATTTCAATGAGACTTGAAACAGGTGCTGACATTATTCCCTTTAATGACTTTAAAAGCTTTAGTAAATTTGCAGCAATTGTAAGCACATCATCTTGCCCACCACTACGTAAAAAAATTGCCAAAAGCTCAATGTCTGTTAGAGAATCGATTCCATATTGGATGGCTTTTTCTCTTGGTCTTGAACTAATTGGCAATTCTTTAATAGGCAAAATAAACTACTTTATTTTGATTTGCATCTTTATTTGTATGTGTTTTTCAATGAGCATCAATTCCGGTGCCTTTAATAGAACCATCGTCAGAAGAAATTGCTTTAAATGCACCAACTGCTCCAACTAATGATTGAATTAAAAGTGGCACTAACGCTGCTAATCATGCTCATCCTCCATATGTATTTTCTTTTTCCTCAATTGTTAATTTTTTAAATCCTTTTATTTCCATGTTACCTCCACTTTTATATGTAGAATAACTAATTAAATAAAAATAGATTTATGATATTTTTTTGAGTAAATGTTTTCTATATTTTCTTCCAGCTTTAGCAATATACTTATTATTAATTTTGACAGCATCTGCTGTAAAAGTATTATTTATTTGCAATAGAGAAGCGCCGATTCCAAAATAATCTACTGGGGCATTATTTAATTTAAACTCTTTAATTTTTTTAGCTGAAAAACTTGAAGATACAATAATTTTAACATTAACACCGCCAACACTATCCAATTTTAAACGTAAAGTCTTAATCATATTTATAGTAACACCATATTCTTCATTATTAATAAACATAGCATCTGACATATTAGGTGATGTGTCAACTCTAATAGCACCCAAATTATTTCCAAATTCTTTGTATGCCCTAAGTGTCTCACTAACTACATCGTTGGTGAAATCAACAAGTGCGGTTAGCTTTTCATTAGGATATGTTTTTTGATATGCCTTTAATGCTTGAATTAAATCACCATCAAACATTTGAATTAATGCATGAGGCATTGTCCCAATAACAATACCATCATGTAATAATATATGTGCTTTTGTTACCTGCATGTTAATTCCACCAATGGCAATTGCTTTGCCATCTCTTGCTTGATTTAGAAAATGATCTGCTCGATCTCCCATAAAAATAACTTCAGTTTCCCCCGCACTTTCCACAACTCTTCTAGCATTAGTTGCAAGAGATGTTGCCCTAGAAAGAACACCATCAATAATACCTTCCATTTCACCAAAATATTGATACCTTCCTTCTAATTCTAATACAACATCACCTGCATTAATAACTGCTCCATTTTTAGCTGCTCTAATAATATATTTTTTTCAATTTGTTTGAGTTTTTAAAAGATTTAAAACCTCATCCATTCCAGCAAGAATACTATTATCTTTTCTTTGGAAAAATTGTAAAACAACTATAGAGTTTGATTTATGTTCTATAATAATTTTTTTTGTTTTTATAAAATATTGGGCAACATATTTATTCAAGATACAACTCCATTTCTGTTTTTTTTATTCATTGTTTTTTAAAAATATAATGTGAAAGAAAGATTGAACTAATAAGCGGTAGAGCAAGTTCAATCACAAAAACAAATAGATATGCCATTTTATTTGTTCATCCATTGTCATGTAATGTAAAAATTTGACCATATAAAACGGATGTCCCCATGCCTGAAGTTGGTGTTGGGTTCACATTTGGAAATGGCAAGTCAAATGCAATAACAGCAACAAGCGCTGAAAACGATGAAATTAAAATTGGTAAAATTAAAATTTTTGGTTTCCTAATAAAATTATTCATATGGAGCATTGATGAACCAACACCAACAGCTAAAGTTTTTGTTCATGATCCAGTTGCATAATATGTCATAACTGCAAAAGTAATCATTTGTGCTGAAGTTCCGGCAATTGCAGCTGTTGCTGCATATCCTGACAGATGTAGTGCAACAACTATTGCAACAGAAGATGTTGGTAAGGAAAGTGCTAACCCCATCAAAGCGCCAATAAAAGGTGCCAATAAAATTGCAGCTCAATATGAAGACATTATTGTATGATCAATAATTCATTCAAAAATTACCAAAATACTTGAAGTAATAAATGTAATTGAAAAACTGCCAATAATACCAATTAGAATACTAAATAAAGGCACAAACATAATATCAAAAAATGATTTTCAAATAAAAATATTAAAAATATAAACAAATAAAACCGCAATAATTCAAGCACCAAACACATCTCCTGGGAGATATATTTTTGTAATATTAATGCCTATATGGGTATTTTTAAAATCAAAAATATGAGCAATATTATATTCAGGAACAAATAATGATTGCCCAACAATAAAAGTTCCAATGGAAGTTCCAAGAATTTGCAATACTGATAATTTTGCTTTGAAACCAACGCCAATTCCAATTCCAATAGGAGTTATAAAAGTCATAATATTTTTAATATCAATAAAAATATTTTTTTTTGAATATATACCAAATAATCCAATGATTGTTCCTACAACTAATGTGGCAAGAAAACCCCATGTCATACCAACCATCGAATTAAATCATATTTTTTTATGATCTAAATTTCTATTTATCTTCATTTAAAACTCCATAATTTAAAGTATATACATCATGTGCAATAACTATTTTCAGACTAGACTGTCGGCTCAGGAATTCCACCTGCTCATGCTCCAAGGAGTACGATGGCTTTTACATCCGGTAGGGTTTATACCCTTCAGGAAACTGCAACATTTTGTTGCATATTTATTATAATATAATACAAAGACTTTATAAAATAATTAAATTCGCAAAATTAGATTGGTTAATCACTCTAATTATTAATTCTTCTTTTATTGTAAAGAAAATCAAATATATTCTTCTAGCTAAAGTACTGAGCATAATTAATGTGCTCAACTTGGTTTTAAAGTTGAAATCATTTTACTTGCCATCGATTATTTTAAATCAAACAAACTTGGGTTTTTATATTCGGTTGATTTATAGTTAATTTTATGCAATAATTCCTACACATGTTGGAATAGTAATACTACTACTACAATTATTTATTAAGTTCAACTATATTACTGCCAAATTTTAATAAATAAAATTCATAGTAATATAATAGTTACTTGGACGAATTATTAGATCTTAACCCTATTGGCAATTTAATATTGAATCTTATAATAATTGACTTATTTTTGTGAAAAATCAACCATGTAGATTTTGTATGTATTGCCACTATTAACTTAAATGAATTTTTTAAAGTATCAAAAACACCAACATATTGAAATTTATTTTATTCCTTTAACAATGCCTTTAGTTTTGTTTATAACACAAACAATCATATCAATTTTATAAATTATTCTAAAAACTTTATACACAAAATTATACTTTTTGTATAATAGGAATATGAAAATTTGTTTTATTATTGATTCATCTGCTGGATTAACAAAGGATGAAGCTGAAAAAAGGGGTTGAGGATTTCTTCCGCTATATTTAACAATTAATGGTAAAGATTATAGTGATGGTATTGATATTGATTCTAATATGTTTTACAAAATGATTAATATTAATATGAATGTGCGCACTTCTTCTACACCACCTGCACAAATTATGGATATTTTGAATGAAAAACTAAAAAACTATGATCAAATCATAGTTTATGCACTCTCAACCCATTTATCTTCTCAAACAAATAATATTTTTACATTTGCAAAAGAATACCCAAATGTTCATGTTATTAACTCTCATGGGGTTGGCAATGCAATTGTTAAGGATGTTGAAGAATTAGAAGAAATGGCTAAAAATAATATGTCAATTGAAGATATTGTTTCTAAAGGAAATGAAATTACACTTAAGGAATATGGAGTAATCATGCCAAATACAATGAGTTGATTGATTAAAGGAGGGCGTGTTTCACCAGCCGCAGCAGCTATGGGTAATATGCTTAAAATCATTCCTCAAATATCATTTATTAATGGAAAACTAGAAAAATATGGAAAAGGAAGAATTTTTAAAAAAACAATTATAAAGGCAACAATTTCGTTAAAAAAAGAATTGGGTGAAAATGTTAAAGAATGAATTATTTATCATGGGAACAACATTGATCTTAAAGAATATAAGGAAATAATTGAAAATATTCTTAAAACAAATGTTACTACAGCTTTTATTCCCCCAGTTATCGGAAGTCATGTTGGTCCTGGATCAATTGGCATATTTGCTAGAAAAAGCTAATATATTAAAACCAAAATAAAAAATGGCAGGGGTGACAAGGCTCGAACTCGCGACACACGGGGTTGAAGCCCGTTGTTCTACCAACTGAACTACACCCCTATGTATAGCCAAAAACATTATATAAAAAAATACCTAAACTAATTGATTTAATTCAAAAATAATTTTGTTAATCCCCTCTTTATTTTTTAATTTTGCTCCTGCGGCCCTAAAATGCCCGCCTCCATTATTACTTTTAGCAACTTCTAGAATATTTGGTCCATTTGATCTTAATGATACTTCTCAAGGGAAATCACTATTTTCTTTTGTTTCAATAAAAAAAGCCCAAATTGGGAAATGCTCTATATTACTAATAAAATTAATTTTTGATTTAACATTTAATCCATTAGTAAAAAAATTTAATTGTTCATAAGAAATTTTTACATAGACAATATGTGTTGAAAATTGAATATTATTCAATAGAAATTTATAAATTTCTATATCATCTTTAGTTTTTAATTTAAACGATGTAAATAACTTATTCATTTTTTCATGAGAAACAAAATTTAATAATTGAGAATAAATAGATGGAGCTAATGGATCCGCTTGTGTATAAACAAAATTGGCGGTATCTGTTAATATACCAATTAACAAAAAAAATGCTGCATGTTCTGAGAGTGTCTTACTTAGTTGTAAAGCAATTAACGATGCTTGCATTGCTGAAGCACCTCAATTCGGTTCATGTCAAAATAGATCTGGATTAATATTTGTTGAATTTTGATGATGATCAAAGCAAATCTTAAAATCCCCCTTATTTCACTCATCAAAAAACACAACACGTGATTTTAACGAAGTATCACCAATAATTGTTAAATAATCTTGATCAATAGTTTCAACAAAATAATCACTTCTAAAATCCAAAAATGGAAATGCTTTTTTAATATATGCTAATTGACCAACAATGACAACTTTTTTATCAGGGAAAAATTCCTTAATTACAAGTAAAAGCCCATAAGACGCAGAAATAGAATCACCGTCAGGTTTTACATGATGAAATAGTGCAATTTTATCGTACTTTCTGATTTGCTTAATTATTTTTTTAATCACTATTCTACTCTTTCTTTAAACATTATTTATCTACTAATTTTATAAATGCTTTAATGACATCGCCAACAGTTTTAAAACCTTCAAGAGTTTCATCCGATACCTCAACATTGAACTCATCCTCGATATCGGTCACTAACTCAACTAAGTCTAATGAATCAATACCTATATTATTAATATTTGAATTATCATCAAAGTTTTGAGATGTTAGTGCATGCAATTTTTTATAAATTATTTTTTTCATATCCATAGTGTGATTATAGACTATACATATTGTAAAATGTCAAAATGATAATTTTTTGTAAAAACTTTTGAAGGCGAAATTCATTTAAATGTGAAGATAACTTCACTCATTGAAATTCTCTCATATCCATATTTAATGTTACCTTCTGCTATTTCCATATGCCTAATTACATAATTTATAACTTTGGAAATCATCTCATCATCAATAATTGCTTTTGTTTTTGAAATATGAATTAAATTATAAAAATCATGTTGTTCTAAAATTGGAAATATATTATATTTTGAATAAATATCGTCGATCACTTTTTGATTTACATCTTCATACTTTTTATGTCTAGAATTCGATCTTTTGGTAGCAATTCCAAAATAAATACCAACTGAACCAAAAGCAATTAAAATTGGCATAGAAATTATTGCCACTTTAAATACCTTGTTCATCAGAAATTCTTTCCAAACCTTTTAATGAAAATTCATGATCATTAAAATATTTTAATTTATCACTATTAATAGTTTTTATTTTTGAAGCTTCTGTTTTATAATTATTATTAATTTTCAAAATTATTTGACCATCGTCAGCATCAAGTATAGGTTGAACAAAATTATGGACTTGATTTATTTTTAAATTCTTAAAGATGCCATTTAATTTTAGCGAATATTGTCGCTTATAATCACCACGCAACACATAAGGAATTATCTCACCAATTTGTGAATTACTACTAATATTTGAGGTTGTAATATGTTTATCATAATCATATTGTGTAGATTCATATAGCTTAATTGTGCCAAGATGTTTTTTACCTTCAAAATTTGTTGCATCAGTAGCTTTTTCAAAATATGGATGCAATTCTTTAACTAATGATGAAGTACTATATTTTTTAATTTCTACTGAATAATCATATGTATCCTTTGAATCATCATTACCACCATAAATTTCAAATAATTCTTTAGTAGGTTTTATTTGTGAAATATCTGAGGGAACTAAATATAAATTATTGTACTTAATTTCAACATTAATTTCTTTTGGAACTAGTCTTTCTCTCACAATATTTAAATTAGAATTTTCGGAGTATTTTGGAATAATAAATGATATTTCCTTGATTGTTTTTAAATGTAAAAAATCGCCATCTTTTAAATTAATAATATTATGAAATTTATCAAAAATTGGGAATAATGTGATTGAAATAAATGGATGAAAATTATTATTACTTGTGTAACCATACCCTAAATTAATTGTATGAACGTCCCTAAATTTTTTATCATTTATTTCATGATGCCAAATACTATCGAAACCATGATTTTCATCTCATTTTGTTGTTTCATGAACAACAGAATTGGCATTATTTATTGAAACTCCACTTGCAAAAACTGAATTGGGAAACTTGTAAATACCATTTTTATAATAGACATTAAAAGTGTCATCATTTAAATTTCTTTTAATTTTTATAAACCCTGTTTTTTGAAGAATAGGTTCGTAATATTGCATAATTAAACCGTGAAGATCAAGATCCACTTTTTCTTTAAGAGTTATTTCATGATAAATATTATGCATATAATAAAAATAGGAATTGGTCAATTGCTTCATGCTTAAATTTATAATAAGTTGTTTTTGATCAATTACTTTCGTATCAAATTGATTCACATTGATCAATGAAATCATTTTGGATAATTAATGCTAATTCAGGATTTAATAACTGTAAAACAGTTTCAAACATTGAACATGTTTTTTGGTTACTTATTACATTAGTTCCAATAGAATCACTCACTAATTCTTTTCTTTTGACTATTTCCTCAGTCCTTTTTAATCTTTTAAATAAAAGGCATGCTTCTGCAACCAAAAACTTCTTTTCCTTAAAAGGATCACTATCATTGGATTTTCTTTTGTTTTTAATTTCCTGGTAGGTAATACTTATCTCTACCATAAAC
>JAUTBQ010146825.1:0-14757 GCA_032361185.1 Lepetodrilus ovalis | reverse complement strand
TCTCTCCTACACAAAGAAGGTTAAGATGTGACCTATCTCTCATACACACGATTAAGCTGTGACCCATTGTCAGTATTGTCACCAAACATGGATTTACTTGTCACTCCACAGTTCAGCAGCAGAGACGTATCGCGACAAGCCGTCTATGCCACCCCATCTCAGCCCCAGTCCCACCGTCAGCCCATCATCAGTCCGCGTGGCCGTATGACAGTCAGACAGGTGCCATCAGACCAGGTCTTGAAGGAGATCGCCGAAAAGATCCACCGGAGAGACTGGGACATGCTCGCCAATCGTCTGGGATTTCTTCACGAGGACATCACAGGGTTCCGGGACATGTCTCCCAACAGTTCCTTACAGCAGGTAGAGTTCATTGTGGTTGTAGGAGTGTAGCAGTAGTCTAATTTATGATGGACCTGTTGATATGATTAGGGGTTAAATAGGTAGAAAGTGTGGAAGATTGTATTTGCCATATATTGATTTAAATGATATGATATGATATGATCACCCATATGCAGTTTACCATAATGCCAAATAGACATGTATACAAACCAAGATTGAAAAGAGTTCAGTGGTACGGTAAGATTGACTTCAGACATGTATTTCCCCGTAATACAAACATTTTGTACACAGTAACAATTTCATATTAAATGTCATTGCACAGTTCTCACTTATAAGCAAGGGGAGACAAACTTGAAAGAATCTCCAAATTATCTCCCATTAGTTGAAACTTGTGTTTAGCACGTACAGTGCTTTATTCAGACTTCAGTATGCTTCTGGGTGTGAATTAGGCTCATTATAAATGTATACATTGTTAATATTATTAACATTAACATTATTATTAACATTATTAATATGATAACAGTATTGATGCTGATAAAGTAAGGTGTACTTGTGCCTGCATGCATGTAGCTGCCCCTATGTAGATACGCAGACAAGTCCACAAGTATTTTCTGGCCAATTATATTTTTTAAACAAGATATTAACATAGCAGAGTTATGGCCCTGGGTATCCTTTCACGAAGCTCTCTTATCCACTAAGAGAGTGGTAGCGCTCGCTTTGCCGATAGCTAATATACTGCTAAGAGCGCACTACCAGTCTCTTAGTAGATAAGAGAGCTTCGTGAAAGGATACACAGATGAATCTACATTAGCATAACCATAGGCACACCCCTGGTTCCAGTTGCACGACTTTAAAAAATAGTTCTACAATAGGCCAATTTACAGTCTTCTACAATGGGAATTAGATTGTACACAGCTCTTGTGTGCTATCAGAATAAGACAGTGCTACAACTATTGTAAGTCCCTAGACTTCAATTCACCATCTCCTTGCTGGATTATGCACTTACACTGCAATTTCGGGCATCTCCGGTTGACTGCAGCATGGAGAGGGTTAAGATCATTGTACAACCAAACCCTGGTCTATGTGTTGTCAAGCTACTGTATTCTGTCATGTTTTAGGCATTGATGATGCTACGAGACTGGAAACGAAGAGAGGGTATGAACGCTCGGGCCGACGTCCTGGAACAAGCTCTCAGAGATGCAGGAATGGTTGATGCTTCCCTCATACTGGCACCATAGAGACATGTGGCATTCATGGAACGATTTCACAACACATATGAAACTCTCAGAAACCTTCAACGATCAAATCCCAGCTCAAAACCCATATTTCGAACCAGTTATTCTAGTATACACTCTCCTGTGTAGCACATTCCTGTATACAACCTTCTGCATGAAGTGTAGAAATATACAAAGTTATTTTATTATTTTTTGTTGGGTAGTAGCGCAATGGTAGAATGTTACGACTTTGGCAAAGGCCCCGGTTTCAAATCCCATCCCTAGAGCCTGATATTAATGTTTGCAAAAACTACCTTTCTGATGCAGTCATGATAGGATATGCTGTCTGTACCGTGGCAATGTTACTATCCTGGGTCCGTTAATACCAGCCAGTGCTAACACGTTTACTGCAACATTCAGCGCTACGGATGTTGCAGGTTTCCTCCTGCCATGATATAAGTGAAAGAATCTTGAAAGCTGCTCGAAACCCCAATTTTAAAATCGAAATAAAACATATTTTTATTATCAGGGATAATAATTCTGAAGTTCCGTCCATACAGACGGCAGGCACCTGCACTGCTATATAGATAATATAATTCTTCATCATTGTGTCTTTACATTTCTGATATGCTATGATTGTAACTGAAGGCATTAGATGGGATGCAATAGCTACAGATCTACATTGATTTTTATCATTATTGTTCGTGTGCTGCCGTCCTTCAACCGATTTCTGTTTCATATGTCTTCCTTCAAGATTATCAACCAGTGTTTGTTACTTCTAGATCTGTGTGCTACTTTTATCGTTTTTTTTATTTATTATACACTATTTGATGTCACTGTTGATTTATTTATGTCTATTGATGCTGATCATTCCATCCACTATACCAAAATGTATTATTCATCATCACAATATTTTTTAATAAATACTTTTTAAATTTCACATTGATGTTTTCTTTTCAATGAAACCAGCTCTTACTACTTGTAATATATCTTCAGCAACTACAGGTGCGTTGCAATAAAGCAAAATGCATTTTCTATTTGATAATATTATATACTGTAAATGATAAAACGTTAATTATCATAAAACTTTAATGAATTTAATGAGCTGCTCCTAAACCTTAACATTTAATTTGCTAATATTTTTTTAAAGAGTAGATGTAGGCATATGGACAAGCTCGTTAACATTTTCTGACGTTACTAGATCAATAGTCCACTGGATGCTAAAGTTTAATCACGCTAACATTGTATGATTTACAGTATTTCACATTGCCATTGGGTTCTGTAATGCTATTCAATAGGTATATCAATATTTCATGGCAGAAATTGTATTTTCATACCATGTATGTATGGCAGATTACTTGAAGTCCTCGTAAAATCATCGTGTAGAGTTCACTGGACATTCTTTGTGATTAATTTCGTTAGATATAAAATAGAAATTAAAATATTTATTTCAACATTCACAAAGCATTATACATGATATAGACATGGTACAGTGTGAAGAATAAAATATAAAACTCAGAAGTGATTCCAGTTAATGGTTCAACTGACTGGTTGAAGAAGAAAGAGAACACACCCAGATGCTTACAGATCATGCTCTGCATACCACCCAACATATTTGGTTTATTAGACATACTCTCGGATGTTCTCGTAAGAAACAGCATAATCTTATTCTAATCTCAATATTCGAATCTATTGATACAATATCAATTTAATCTACATTTTATTCTACATATTTTAATCTACAATATACAGTTCTGCATGTATGTACACGCTTTCTGCCGTTGCTAGAATAGTTATGTTAAGATATAGGCCTACAGTGTTAGAGTATTTGCATGACTGAGGTATTAGTGTTCACATACTCACAAACACATCATCATCTGCCTCACAGGGTGATCCATTCATGTTAGTCATTTCACATGATACCGGTATACTGAAACTACGACCTGTTGGTAGAAAATGCATACACATGAACACCGAATTATCTTCTCTTTTCTTTTAATTATACATGCTGATAAACAATTTCCTTCAATTCCTATTAGAACACATGTATTCTGAATGAACTACAGGTTTCGAAACTTCTTCATTGCATTTATATTCTATCAATAGCTTCTAACAATTGAACATATAGTGCATTATATTTGGATGAATTACTGGAACTTTTGAACGACTCTCAGTACATACAACCTGTCGACTGAAGTGAGAGTATTTTTTTTAATAGAACAACTAGCTGGATTGCCACCAACTAGAAAACTGCGTGTTTAACTCCTAATATTGTAAGGAAGTTCCCATCTATTTGTAAATCCCCCTTCCTTGAGGAAGGAGGGTGTGTGTATGACCTTTATATGTATATTGAGTCACGTATCAACGTTTGCAAAATCAAAAGAAATATTCCAAGTAACCAGCTGGTAACCGAGTTATGAGATGGATTTAATTGGACACGTTTGCCCTATTGTTCAAATCCGAATAAACTCCAATGTCAGGAACCGGTTGTCTTGACAACATCAGAAAAATACACACTGAAACGCACATGAGTCAGAAGAGCAAATGCCAGCTAAAGTTCGTCACGTAGAAGGGCACATTGCAAAATAATCGACACACGAATTATTGAATGGTTACATTGCCGTCATTGGTATATGTCTAGTTCATCCAGTTAACTGGATTCTGAAGAAGTCGGACAATACCAACCCATGATCTTCGAACATGGCATTGCGAAATCACCACTCAAGAAACATAATCAGATATATGTTGTTAATATCGATGAGCGTAATAATTACAAACTCGTGTCAAACCCTTCCTATCAATGTGTGCAAATGATCTGAATAGCAGACATCAACATTTGTTTAACAGCTCTAACAATTACTGGTAAATTCCACAACGCAACCCGACGTCTGTTCTTCGTGTTCCAATCCACCTCAGACTCTCGGTGGATTCTGGACGAAAGTGGCTCCTCTTATATTACTAGATTTGTCTGCAACCTCTGACGCTATCGACCATACTTCACAGATTAAAACAACAGTGGGAATTGATGGAAAGGCACTTGAACGGATTCCATCAGATCTGCAGACCGGAAGTCATACCGGTAGCGTTAGATCTGAGGACACGATCCTCTAATGGTGGAGGAAGTCTATGCATGGTTCAGTGTTGGGACTCACGTTATTTGATTTCTACACGTACGTGCTGCCCTGTGGGCTTTATCAATGGTAACATCCCGATTTACTATACTTACGTAGACGATAGATCATACCCTGCGTCACTGATGCCATCAAGGCACGCAACATCAATGAACTGTTACAACGCCAAAATTGCTGAAGCAAAGACATGTATACTGTTGAAGGTGGTTTGCGATGAAACCTCCTTATCTCTGTCCACTACTTTTACATTACAATCCAACTCAACAGTAAAACATTTTACCTCATGAATTTTCACACGTATTTTTTTGGTATCTAATATGTTATGTGAAATATTCTTCAGAGAGTCTGACAATATCCACATCTTCAAGTCTAATATTAAAACGTATTTCTTCTGAAAGACTGTGTTAATAAATGACGCAAATTATTTCAGAGAATGAGCAATGCCGTTTAGACAATATTAAATGTTATATGCTTTCGATATAATAACGTTTGTTCCAATGCAGGCAATGATCTCACTTCATGCAGACGAATCTATTGACATTAATGGGAAAATAAATACCGTGTAATTACACCAGGGAACTCGGATCTCCAAGATTGTGGATTGACATTCATCATATGTGGTATTAACGTCTGGAATCACGACTAAAGTTGTCACACATTTTGGTTGGAATGATTACCATAGGTGTTCTGCAGTGTAGGCCTAATTAGCCCACTGATCCCTGTACTGTGCCCTTGCACAGAGAGAGACGGTCGTATAATTTATACTGGCGACGATGTGTGCAAATACATGTTGTCGGATAATTGAAAGAATCCAAAACGCTAACGATAATATTAAACGTTTACCCATTAATGTGGCCCATCATCACGAGTATTGTACGGAGCGGCATTGAAATAAGCACTTTGCAGTTAATTTTGAAAATAAGCTTGAACCGAGTACTAGTATTCGAAATAGCATTTTTGCTAAATCGTTTTAGCTCTGTGTAAGTTTATCCTTTACAAATGCATCTTCCGCAATCGAACTATTGATATCTCACGCCTGGTTATGAAAAAAAGCGTTGTAACATGCACTCTCCACTCTAAAAGACTGAAAGTAATAGCTTAATATAAATTATATTGATTGGCATATTACTTAAATATGAAAATGCCTTTTCTCCAATATAGAATATATTGTTCAACTGACTAAATTAGGGCCAGTATATATTAGTATTTGTATGAGAACAGTAAGACGGAGATACTAAAGTTATGCCTTGAACACATTAATTATTATATCATAAACAGGGTTTTGCAACTTATTACAGGAACATATCGGTCTTGCGATTTCTCTATATTCCATTATAACTTTTAAAACACAAGTCGGATTTGCTCGCAGGCGGATGTCACTATATAGAACAGCACTGCAAAGTCAGCGATATACAACTACAAGTACGCCTATACGTTGGACGACCTTTCCTGTCTAGTCCGGAATGAGATGTCAGAACACACTACCCCTCGCAGTGTTAACTAGATACGTCACGGACGATTAACCGTCGTCTGGCGGAGCGACCGGTCGCGTGTCCTCAACCCCAAAGGTCAGCCAGACGTGTTCGAGACGTGTCTGCGCCGCTGGTCGTGTTCCTCGTCTCCGTGTCCACTGGACAGCCTCCATCTGACCAGATTCCATTGTGAATACAGAGAAGGTTCGGTGGCACGCGAGTCAGTGTCCTTGAAGAACGACCGGGGGTCAAGCAGCTATAGAGCGATGACAGATGGTGTTTTGCACACCTGAGTCGAACAAAACATTCTACATACCAAAGTCTGACCCGAATTCTTGTAATACCAATTAATCTATCAACCACCAAGTAATCAACCACCAAGTAATGGATTTGGCATTATATACTCACATTGCCAACAGGATTCTCATATTGTTACTTTGATTGTCACCACAATACAGACAATACTGTTACAATGATATACTACTCAGTGCTATACTCATATGTTACTGGCATTGCCACTTTTAGTTTAAACATATTGTATTTAAGACGAAATGGATAGGTTATAAGTTATTACAACTTAAATGAAAACCGCTCCAAAAGAAGGGAAAGAAAAGATGGGGAGAGAAGAGAGAAATATTAAGAATGATAAATACATATATACATGTTCAATAACTGTAATTATTTAATGTACAACTGTACTAATTGCAGTATTGTTTCATTTTCAGACGCATTTAGGTCATAACAGCCATTTAACAACAGATTGACATTGATATGTACACTGTGTAACGTAATTTTCTGAATATTTTTTAGCATGTCTTCACGATATGTACAGTATTTCAAACATTCAAATAAATAACGGACAGCATTCTCGCAAGTATTACCACATGGACATGAAGCACTATCAAACAGTCCAATTTTGAACAAATCGTTATTTAATGGACTGACTGAATATGTAAGTTTAGTTAGTAATATACAATATTTCCTTACCCCATAAGAATAATAGTCAGGTGCAATATGTGTAAATATGATTGCTATTTGTCATAGTGTGCAGGATAGGGCGGGGATTCAATAGTATAATAATTAAACCTTGCTAGTGTTAAAAGTAACTGTGAATGAACTAGTAAAACATTAGGCGGTATGTAGACAAAAAGGCCACGGAAGTCGATACCATTTCTATTTATACTCCCCATCATCAGATTGGAGATCTAATTGTTATGGATGTTAATTTAAAAAGAAAAAACCGCTTCAATATTCATTCGTACGTATTCATGTGTACTTCATTAACACGCCAATTCTGCAAAATGTCTCACGTATAGATAATTTTCTATTCTTGGTTAGACATGACTAGAAAGTCAAAATCCAGTGAACTATCCTGAAATGGTTTTTAAAAGGGGATAAGTTTGTAAATGTGTTAAAGCACTTAATTAGTGGGATGACCGTAGACATACATTTATATAATTAGTTAGTCGTTTCATGATATTCCAAACTCACAATGAACTATATAGTTTTAAAGTAAACCTAATGTCGAATAGGACTATCGTAAGACATTTAAAACTCAAATTAACAATATATGTCAGTAGACTTACATAAATTGTTTTATTACAGGTTATTGTATCGGGGATGGCCATGTGTCTTTGAACATAACGGGAACTGGCATATTTTGGATTTTTTTTTATCTGCGGCATGTGTTTGATGACGTGCGTGATAGCGAGTACCGGGAATAATATTGATATTTGACTCTAGACTAGGGGTATTTTGGAGCGACCCCGCTTCCCACCCGGCAACCTGACGTTGTGAACACGTAACAGTTCTGTATGCTTGTATGACAATGCAATGCCCGTATGTATACATATTGCCACACTGTGGATGTAGCAGTACACACGTACATAAAGTGATGTAACAAGTCAACTGAATGGGTCATAGAAATCCACGAATAAAACTGAAAATTAAATACGATGTTCTTATGTATTCAGTATAAGGTATGACCGGTATATAGGAACACTTGGGGATATATAATGACATAAACAGACTACACCAAAACAGCATCAGCCGCCATGCGTGACTGTCCGTCAGCCATTCATCAATAAGACCAACACCAAAACATTCCGGAAAACGGCTGGGTATGTTAAATACATGTAACTTACCGGTGAAACATAAGTAAATCCTGTTAGCTTGGCTACATCCCTGGCTACCCTCTCTCCTCCGGGTGACTCCACCTCCACCAACCAATTGTTGGTCATCACCTCGAAATCCTTGCATATGGCAGCCTCAGGAAGAACTAGCGCCACGGCTACTAGTAATCCAAGCAATCGTCTCGACCTCCATAGCTTAAAATGAACCATTTCAAGCCTTGTGCCGACAAAATTCCGTCCCCCTGTTACCCCTACCAGACTAGGTGCTTTTTTTCGGGGTCCTTTTCCTTATGGTTTTTGTTAGTTTTCAGTACCCCCGATGTTACAGCTCTTGTCCAAGCACCTAATAAAATATTCGTTATCTTCACGTTGGGAAGACGCGCAAATCAATACTCACTAGGAGTCACGTGGTCGTTTGACGTCACATCCTAGGAAACAGCAGCCATAATGGCCGATCGATTGGAATTATTGGAAAAATCCGGTGAACACCAGAACAGTGCTTTGGAACTGCTGAAGCGACCTGAATGTCCATAGCGTATTATCGATATCTCGGACGAAACAAATATGTCCTTACGTTGAATCTTTGGTCCTCTTCTAGAATGAGGAATAACCTATATATTGCGTCGGTGGAGATATTTCATTCCACTACGGGTTTTCGAATTATCTTCTCTTATTGTAGGTTTCTGTACTGTCAAATCTATTTCAGTGGTAATTTAATTTAGCATTGGATACTCTATGGCTGCTTGCGAAGCTCGAGTCAAATCATGGCCCGGAGTAAGTTCAACTCGGAATGAAATTAAAACAAAAATGTTATGGATTTCTTTTTAAAGAATGCTGAGTATCTTCTAGCAATTTAGGTTACGTGTTCTGGGTCGACACACAAGCAATGTGCTAAATGTATGGATGCGATGCTAAATTTTTGCACGCGGTCAATAATTGATTACTTGGCAGAATTAGCGCGATCTAGGTGGCAGAAACTATCTTATATAGTACTTGTGGAACAATCACAAACTTTGACAATATTGATTATCCTATGGTTGATTGGAAAACAGAGCTGGTACTGTTAACACTCTTAACGTAACACTTTTGTTATATTCAGCAAACACTTGGTACTATTGACCAACACCAAACGTTTAGGCAGTGAAGCATCTTCATAAAATCGGAAGCATCGATACAGAACAAAACAACAGTGCCCAAGTTTTTAAAGCAAGCTGAAATGTAACAACATATAAATACAACAAAATAGACGTGTTGTGGATCACACCTAGCATGGAGAGCTCTGTAAGGGCGGTGAATGCTCTCCACCTGAAGGCAATGATGGGGCGGGCCTACACCTGTGATCTCCAGACCCCGGAGGTGTAGGTAGCGTGAAAGGATCGCTAGGCAACGTATCGGATCTAGACGGGTGCTAAGCTTCAGCTAAGTCACAATTTCTCATGATCCACGATTTCGCATAGACCTTTCTTTTGTCTTATGGAAATTGGACTGAGAAGAATCTTAGACATCTCATTATATACAGATAGGGAATGCCAAATCTGATGTTACTGGGACCATTGGAGAAAAAACAGTGCATGGCAATCAAGATACAATAAAAAGACACTAGAATTTGATGCAAGATAATCTCTTTTATGTTTTGTCTTTGTATATATTTTCGAATACAAGTAGTTGATTTTTATGGGTTGGTGGGTTGGGGTTGGGACTTTATGGGTATTGTAAACTTCGTAATTATATTAGCTTCAACTGTTTTTGGTGGAGTTGAAGATGAAAATATCTTCATTATTTCCCTATTCTTCGTGATATTTCATACGAGGCCTAGACTAAGGCACGGACCCACCGCGTGGAGTTGAGACTAACCTCGAGGGATATTAACTGCGTCTAACAGGCTCATTTCGTCCTAGCAGCTCGAACACGCTATTGGAACATGTGTGATTTAGAAAGTGAATATCCGGTGCCACGTTTGGCATTGAAACAAATAGATTACCCTGGCATTGAACGAGAGTGAAGAAACTATACAATCGTTACCATGCTTTGATTTATGGTTATACCTGCAATTTCTCAACGCTAAATTACGACATATCATCCATTTTACGACCAATTTCATCTCTTGCTCGGCCCGGTTATATTTTAAAGAGATTCCGTTCTACCACACATGACTGTTTCAAAATAGTATGTGTTGTGCCATAACCACAACTTGGTTTCACTTTCGTCTGTGGAATCAACGTATGCTGTTCAGCACAGCACTGTTGACTCAACACCTCCTGTTCAGCGCAGCGCAGCAGGATAGCAAAACTTGTTTCCGGTAACCTTTTCGAACAGTGTTTTTATGCACCGAAAATGTAAGGATCAGCGTCAGTTATCTACTCTGCTGCACATCCAGTAAGAGTCCAAACCTTCTGAACTACCGGATCATGGCCAGTCGGAGGAGAGGGGTTATTAGTAACCATGACAACTAGGATGATTTGAAGGGAGTCGGAAGCAGACGTAAAGTGACCGATATTCATATCTAGAGGACGTACCACTGTTTCTTTTACGGCATATCATTATTGTAAATTAGTTGTCTTTTTGACTACTATCTAATCGAGAAACCGAGGGTTTTGCTGTACTGTTTAGTTAGGCTAATATATACAATTACAGAAATATACCACACGACTCAATTTAGATTTTTAAAACATAGTTTTTTTCGTCAGACAATTATTGGAAAAGGTTTGTTCAACTTACTAAATTCCCTCATTTGTCTTTACATAGAACTTTAGAAGTATTATGTCACATACACGTTTTGCTGCTTTTACTACTACTGTTACTACTATTTCTACCACCACCACCACCACCACCACTACTACTACTACTACTAAAGTCATACAAACACAAAGACCACACCACAATTACGTTAGCATTTCAATTGTCTTTATTGTAGAATAAGAATACCACACAGTACATATTGGAATATTACGCCCATTTGCAGAGTAGCATCAGTACTGTGGCGATATGTAAATACAGTGGCGAGCGAATCTGTATCTACACGTATGTATTACAGTATATCCCAGACGAGCCACGACGGGTACAGCTATACCAAGGGCAACAAATGAACACTGCCGTCTAGTTCAATACAGACAATGTTTAGTAATGTTCACCAGAAGTGAACATACTCTCCCCATGTTTAAAAACTCCCAAACACTCTGGGAACACTTTTATCTATTATGCTTCAACTAGCAGTCACGTAGCTTCCGTGTCCATAAAGAAAACCTCGCCGAACAATAACTCATAACAGAAAGCAATCAATGGCACAATCCCCAAACACACAGCAATTTAGATACAGTTTTAAGTAGTTCCGTGGAAGTGACGGTGTGTGCAAAGTAGATCATTATAAGGAAACATGTCAATTAAGACTGCATTAGCCAAATCCCACGGAAAACCAGGTAAATAACGTCATTTGAGCCTAATGGGTTTGGATTCAGATGAGGTACTTTATATGTAAAACTAAAAGTAGAGCATTTGTCATTTTATATTGATGCATTCGCCTGTGCAGATTAAAACCAAATATGAAGAAATGTGATCGGTGTGATGAAATGTTATTGAATTATCCAGGTCTGGACTTCACATTAGGATAGCACTGTAGTCAGGACGTAAATCTAGGATTACTTCACGATGGCCTGGTCAAATATGTTGGCGGCAATGTCTTTTCGATATATTTCTTATTTTTTACATATAAAAATAAAAATGACACCTACAGATAAATGTCATTGCTAATGCTGGCCAATGGAAATTGATCGCAGTTGGTTGTATAACTATTACAGGAAGTATTAGAGAACAGCGAATACGACGTTCATGGAAATTGAGTGGGGAGGAATAGAAAGGAATGTGGACATCGAAATCGATAATAAGTTTTGCCAACGTACGTCACAACTAACAAGTATAACAGCATGATAAAACAATATCTTCCGATCTCTTTATCAATGTTCCCATGCGAGACGCAATTCATTGACTCCTTGTCACTCAATCTTATAATTATTTCGAGAAAGAAATATATATCTGGCACTGAAATCGCGAAATTCTTTTAGTACGATTTCATGCTCAAGCTCAAATTTGATATGGGAATGTGTCAACAATAATGAGTCGAGCATGATATCGTACTATAGATGTTTACCAATCTCGGGATCTGTTATGTTCTGTTTCGTTCTGCTCTATTCTTTTCTGTTGTATGCGATCTGTAAGTATACTCAACAACATTGGGTCAGAAACTTTTGGACATACATATTTAGATGTATAGTATGATAACAATGAAGAATATCCAAACGTCGACAGACTTCAGCTACTCTTTAAGATCTTGCGGACGCATTCTAAGAACAATGAAACACCAGATTCCTCAAGCCGAGCTCGGAAATTTGGTAGAAATGCCAACTACAAAAATCTACTGGCCCTTAATTAATTTTGTTGAGTATATTTTAAGATCTATCGCGTCATGGGATAGTACCAGTAACATTGAGCGTTCGCTACATTGAACGGAAATGAATTCAGATAAACATTTACTCTACACAATCGTGTTAATTTATCTTCCTGGGAGATCGAGTATTTATAAGCATTGTCGCTAAATGATTGTCTGACATATTTGTGACTGTTGTCTTCATCCCCAGCCCCCCACGTTCATAATGTATTAACATGTACAATTAGAATAACATGATATTTTTGGAATAATTTCTATTACCGACTGATGTAGTATTTCAACATCCGCTTGGTTGTATTTTGGTGCAGGGTAAAACCTAATTAACTATCAATCATATTTCAGGAAGAGTGAGTTCATAATTCAATTACGAATTAGTATGCAGTGACAACGTGATAAAGATGCATCATTGCACATATCGCGATGGTTGTATATCCCTCCTGTCTATCGGAAATCCGAGATGCCGAAAGTTCGATGCCGACAACCGGTACAATGTACAATGTACATGCTTTATGGTATATTCATGATGGATTATACATGTACGACATCATCGCTTACATTCAAGGGTTGCCGTAACACTTTAAAAACAACATTAACATTTCCTAAAACACTTAACATTTAAATCACATATGGTTGACCTAAATAATGGAAAAACAAATTTATATCTGAGACTATTTACGCTTGATTTGTAAACCAAAACGTTGTTATTTACTGATGCACTTATTCCCCAACACTCGATAGTTATCACACTTTTCTGAACATTAATTATCTGATCGTACCACTTCGAATTTCAGGAAAGCTTAGTCGAGTTGTGTCCCTTTGTATGAATATAATGAAGCAAAAATAAGTACAGGTTGACGACCGCTAGTTAATACACTAGATTTATACTAGCATGGTGTTGCAGAGAAATTGTGTCTACAATATAGCGGTGGAAAGGTTTTCGGAAATACAAACATGATTATATGTATGCCGAGTGAATGTGCTTTAAAGGTGTAGGTAAGAAATAGTCCCAAAACAACCATAAATATCTGTGACATTGAGCCTTTAAGGAATGTAACACAAGATAAGACGTAGACCAGTTTGGAGGTCACCGGAAGAACAGACGGTCTGGACAGTGTCGGTCTTCTCCGTAGGTTTCTGCTGGACACCTTACGTCATAACTAACACAGTGTACTAGCAATAAAGGTGGCAGTCGAGTGGCAAGGGATTTCGCAACTGTATTGTAGTGATTGCAAACGTACAAGCTCAAGACACAAATTTATAAATAATATATGTGTTTAACAATGAATAAAGGATTGTGTGTGTGTGTGTGTGTGTGTGCCAGGCCTTGGTATCTCTCGTGCAGGAGGTCACTGTAAGAAATCGTCTTGGCAGGCCCCGTGAACACAACCAGAAACATTCGGTCAATATATTATAGTATACTATAACACAAAAATAGTGATCTTTGCAAAATAAATTTTATATTTTCTTTTTAAGCTGGCACCGGGTAATAATATATTACGACTATTCCTATGGTCTGATGACGAAACAGAAATCCAGGTAAAGGATGGCACTGTCTCAACAGTCTTCATAACGTTATAACACGTCCACGTCCATGTATGTTTCGAGGTTGTCAGAACTAAGGTCTTACTAGTATACTGACTATCAATATCAGCTTCACAAGAAACACCAGGTAGCATCTACCAAGATCAGCTTCAGTACACATACCCGGTAGCATCTAGATCTGGGCAGACGGGTCTCGTAGGTCTCACATATACTACGAGACCATAAGCACTCTCGTGACGACACCCGCTTCCTTACATACATCCGGTACCATATATCAAGATCAGTTTTCTTACAATATACCCAATAACATCTACCAAGATCTACCAAGATCAGCTTCACAAACTGCTGGTGGTTGCAATTTTGTTTTGTGTCCAGAAAGTCTTTTAGAGTAATATTTGTGTCCTTGAGGTTAAAGGCATACTATCACAGATATGTATGGCCGTTTTTGACTAGTTCTTAGCTACAACTACAAAGTACATTCACTTG
>JAUTBQ010146814.1:0-14761 GCA_032361185.1 Lepetodrilus ovalis | reverse complement strand
TAACAACTTTGGGGTGTACAAATCAAACATAAAGAGTCTCAGACAGAAATTTGTTTGGCCATTATCTAGGCCAATCAACCGTGATTGTATGCCTTTAAGATATTAACTGATCAATATTTTAAACACACATGTAGAAAAACAATGATGGCAAAGACATAATATGACTCAACATTTGCTAGGGATTTTCAATAGGGGTGTAACAATAAGTCAATAAGTTGACTTATTGCGATAGTGTCCCGATAGTAGTACAGTATATTGATAGCAAACTGAGCAATCGATAACAATTGCCGATGGAATATCAATAAATTCGATAGTTTTTCTCTCTCTTAACCTAGGCTTCTTTTCTGACACACCAACTTGTCTTGATCATAACAGACACTTCTACTAACTTGCATTGGAAACATTGTTAATGACGTCAATTGCAGCCTATATGGGACGATATTCCTGAATAGGATACTTTAGATGTAACCTAAACAATTAATTAACAGATTATAGCTACTAACATGTCTTTAATTTTTATTTGCATACTCAAGTACTATTGTGATGCTACCACGATGTTTGTCAAATTGTGATAGTATCGTGATAGCAATTCTCACAATCGCAATACTATCGTGATAATGAAATTACCTGTGATAGTCACCCCTAATATTCAATAGATCCATCATTTAACACAAACATCAGACAGGTCAATGAGATAACTTAATGAGCACACCTGGAATTGTGTGGACAAAATGCCAACAGGAATGTTCTGTATCAACTCAATCATTTGTTTGTATGGTTAAGATAGTGAAAAACTTTATGAACAATTTAAGTGTATGTGTCATCATGATAGGTCAGTTGGGTAAATGTATTAATGCATCACTTTACTATTTCAAGGATATATACAGATATTCTGGTAGTACTCAATAAGTAGAACAGATGTAAATATTCACCTGAATAGAATTAATGTATGCACATGGAGTGAACATAAAATGTATTGTAAAGTCTACTCACCATCATAGTTTATATTTACTAATTAATAAAAACAATTTCCCAGTTAAAATGATAATCATGACAAATAATAATGGACAGTATCCACATTCCAAATTCAATTAATAAAAATAACCACAACACAAGAAATATATTCTTAATTGCAGATGTAACGATGGACTTGACAGAAGACTGGATAAGTACACAACCATAGCGGTAACAGTAACCATGGTAACTGGTAACCATTGGCAACAAGGGTGAAGAGGCCAGGTAAGGCGTGCATGTCAATGTCATGTTTATAATGGAACTGCAACAATACGTCTTCATGTTTGTGTGTGTATTGGCAACAACACAAATTGAATGTATTTCTCAAAAGACACAGCCGTGAAATTTGCAAAACTCGATTCATTCTGCCAGGTTGAAGATTTCTGAAGATTGAAGATGCATTTTTAGTAAACTCAACGGTCAGTATCATTAGTTCAAAACTAATGCAAGTTTTCCACTCATTTCATAACTTATCTTACTCTGGTTCAAGTAGTCCTATATATCATACAAACTATCAAAAGACCAAGAGTACATTCCCCTATCAGAGGTCACCACAGGCCACAGAATGTTTATTTTTCATAGATGTTTAGTGCAGAATGTTTTCGACATTTCCAAGATGTCAGATGAATGAATTTATATAGAAGCAAGATGGTGAAGTGGATAAACATAATGTCACTGCCGGGTACTATATAATGTGATATGACACTACTGGATATTTCAGCCGATTCTGCTGAATATTACACAATGTCACATAATGTCATATGACAAAGTTACTATATACCAGTAATGTCATGTCACTGATGGGTACTTCATAATGTCATATGACACTGTTGTGTACTGCATGAAACTATCAGCAACTTTACAATGACACTACCAGCTACTTTACAACGACACTACCAGCTACTTCACAATGACACTACCAGCTACTTTACGACACTACCAGCTACTTTGCAATGAAATTAACAGCTACTTTACAATGACACTACCAGCAACTTCACAACACTACCAGCTACTTTACAACGACACTACCAGCTACTTCACAATGACACTACCAGCTACTTTACAATGACATTACCAGCTACTTCACAATGACCACAATGACATTACCAGCTACTTCACAATGATCACAATGACATTACCATCTACTTCACAATGACATTACCAGCTACTTCACAATGACACTACTTCACAATGACACTACCAGCTACTTCACAATGACACTACCAGCTACTTCACAATGACACCACTAAGTGAAATATCAGCTTGCTCTCCACCTGTGTTAAGTCTCTCCGACAACAACAAACAATAACAACAAACAATAACACAATGACAAGAAAAAAAAATCACCACATGGAATCAGGTTGTTTAACCTGTTGCAATACTTACTGCCAAGCCAGTACAGACACACGTGACATCCATTCATACAAGTAATATAAACACACACAGCTACGTTGTATTTACAAAGCATCAGCAAAGTGCCATTCTCCTTGTTATGAGCTTTGGCTTTTCTGCAATAAATTCAAACAAGAAAATGCATGCATATGCAGATAGTAGACACCAAATGTTTGCAAGATGTACATGTCAAATAATGATAACACATATTCATGCATTTAAATCATTATTTTAAAGATATTGAAAAATATAAAATATACAAAACTTCTGAAAAATCACCTTGATAAATTCCATTCCATCTAAAAGATCCCATACTGGTTCGCAAATGTCAAACAGTCTGACTTGATATCCTTCTTTCACCAACATTTTTGCCAGAGAAAATCCGGGAAATCCACCACCTCCAGTCACCAAATGAATCTGACGTCCGTGCTGTGTAGCGCTGCGAGTCTTCATTTCCTAAAATAACATAGTTAAAATGTACCATCGTGCGACCGATTTTCATGGTATTACGGTTCAAATTGAGCTTCACGCGATAAATTGATGATATATTGAAATTATAATGTTAAATTTTTAAAATTCATCATTTCCTCATTCTTTTATCACAAAACACTGCTATTTCCACACTTAAAATGAGTCGCACACTTGTGGTGATTTTACCATGCCTATTATTATTATTGCCCATGTCATATATAGTAGAGCGGCTAAGGTGCAAATTTGTTCAAATCATCATAAAAGCATAAAATTTGTTGTATAGGCATTCTAAGGCATATAAGACATACAGTGTCCCCTCAATATAAAGCTGAATTTGGGGGTCCTTAACATACCAAATGGGTTATAGTACCAGCCTTATAGGATAGTACAAGTAAATAACCAAAGTAAAAATGGGATCCACATCTGGCCCAGCCTTATATCCGAATATGCTCTATATCTAACAGCCTTATATCGAAGGGACACTGTATATTCATTATTCTGGTCTCCGTCTGAATATTTGGCTAGTTTTTGTGATATTTTGACACACACGTGTGTGTGTGTGTGTGTGTGTGTGTGCATGTGTGCACACGCACGTGTGTCATAGGTCATATTAAAGAGGTCATATTAAAGAGATAATCAAACGAAGCATTTGTTCACGTCGTCGCTGTCGCTATTTGCAATAACATTGAGTTGACACGCCTCCTTGTCATTTCTGAATATCCATTATGACGTCATGTGTGTACTCGCGCTCCTGAACAAGCCTCAGTATTATTCATGACGTCACATGATACGTCACAGTACGGTAAGGGGGAACCATGTCAGCAGCCGAAGTTTATGGGTTTTTTTAAAATGTACATTAGAGGATTTAGAATGGGAAGTGAACAAGTAAATATGAAGATAATGCCATCGGAATACTGTGACTACACGCAAGTACTTTCAAAATGATCGTTACTTGCATGGTGTGCTGGTAATGAGTGTGCGAGTGACACCCAGCCCGCACTAGACAACAAACTCCAAATTTTAGAACAATGGCATCTAGACGTCGATATAGCGTAATGCATATGGTGCGATAGACGTCTGGATTTCTGGACTACCTTAGCTTAGGTCATGAAAGACAAGAGGGTAACCAGTATTCGTGGCAGGCCCCTTTGTTTACTAGACTCTGTTTGCCAGTATAAAACAAAGATACATATAAAATCTATATGGCAAACAATGACAAATCACGTAGTGTGCACATTCATTGAAACGGTCATTACTGTCATGCAAATCTAGAGAAGCTACGTCATAAACTTCCAACCTACTGTGGAAATGTGCAGCCGCCAAAGAGAGCAAGTTGCAAAAGACTGCTTTATGATTGTCGCAAATATTTGTTTATCTTATATAAATTCAAAGTATATTACGCAATTTAGAAATTAATCTGTAATGGCACTGACATGGTATTTTAGAACCATATAATTAATGTTATTGTGTTATATGTTTAATCTTTGAGAATATAACTGTCGCGACTAACATAAATCGTTTTACATCAGTTTCCGCCATGTTGCTCCTTGACAACCGATAACGACAATGAATATTGATCGCGTGAATTCGGATATTTAACAGCTGTTTAAGCTTTATACAGAACATAAAGCGTGGAATTTCACGATATAAATGAATCGTAAGTATATATCCTTAATATATTTTCTTAGGCTACTATTGTCGACAGATAGCTGAACAATTTATTTTAGTTTTAATGCTGAGATTAATTTCTCGCACCTTGCAAGTTGCAACCTTGCTGTTGCTATGTAGTGAATAGCTGTCATTATGTCAATAATGCTGCTGTTTCCTCTATATTAATTATTGTTATATAAACCTAAGGTAATAATAACGGGGTAGAAATATAGAAGTATTTAACAATATTGTTTTAAAATTTATTATTTTAATTTGGAATTATGGAACCGAAATGAACGGTTGGAATTAAGCACAGTCTTATTTTTATAATTTCATAGCATTCTACATGTTCTATTTACAGTATTTACATAAGCAGTCATGTATGACAGAGCACCAAGAGAATTAGTTAAGACCTTTGGGAGCACCCCACATAATGTTGGACCAGGGTCTTATGATCAAAATGCAAGTACAAAGGCAAAGCTAAAAGCAGGTAAACTTAAGTATTTGTATTTAATGTAAATTAGTATGTACCTGTCAATTCAGTTGTAATTGTGAAATTAATGTCAGCAAATGTACATTTCATGTAATTGATACAAAGCTATCAAGATATGCATGCAATAAACACACATACACACATACACACACACACATACACACACACACACAGACACACACATACACACACACACACACTCACACACACACACACTCACACACACACACACTCACACACACACACACACACACACACACACACACACTCTCACTCTCACTCTCACTCTCACTCACACTCACACGTTTTGTGAATAAACATAGCAATCTATTTACCTCAAACATCGCAGATTACACAAATCTTAAGTTGGCTGGATTAAGCAGAACCTGAAAATACTCCGCGACAGATGCAATAAAAAATGGGTTTAGATGTGTAGATGCCATGCACGACACTCGTAAATCACCACACGGAACAAAGATTCCTTAAGAAAGTAAAGAACATGACACATAGAAAGTATCCCTGGGGACTCCCAACATTGACTGCAGTAACCCATTTACATAATAATCTAAAATATACACACATGGGCATATTTTTCATCTAATAAAAAATACAGTGCCCCCACTGTCCAATACACAGCGGATTCAGATATAAGATATAAGGTGAGGTCAGATATGGATCCCATTTTTACTATTGCGGATTCGAGCTTGCCGTGATGTAACGCGTTTCTCTGGAGGTGCATCACTCGTCATCCTTATTGTTTTTTACCTGTACTATCATATAAGGCGGGTAGTATATCACGGTGGGGGTATGTCATGGACCCCAATTTCAGCGTTATATCGAGGGGACACTGTATACCAATTAGATCTAGACCAGAGTTCAAAACATTATTACACTACGAGTATGTTAGAGATCTGAAAATTATGGTCTTTGCGTTGTGGTATTTTATCTTAAATGTTAAATTATGGGTTTGTATCATTAATGTCTTTTTAATATGCAAAGGATAAAAGTCATTTGGAAAGTTTATTAGACAGTATGAAAATATGAAAATATGAATTAAGACAATTCAATGTAATTATATAATATTTAAGAAAAATAATTATAAGGCGGGACAATAATTACTCTTTTCCACTTCCAGACACTTGCAAAATTTTCAAATCTAAATTTTTGTTCCATGACAAGTTCTTCCAAATGAATCCCATTCCAGTATAAAGAGCAACATTTTCAGTAAATGGAATTACGTCTTGTGTTGCCTCATAGTCTACCGCACATGTGACCTTCCTGGATATCATCGACCTTTGAACTCTAAAGTGCAAACCTCTTAACTCCACTAACTTGATTTGGAAAAAAAGAAATCTATATAAATTTTACATGTAAGATTGTCTACTCTCGCTAAAGAAAGTCTCCGTCACTCCTAGTGTCCACTAGCAATCTTAGCGTGTATTTCTCAATTTGTCGCATCGAAAACAGTCATTCATTCTTATTCGTTGACGTCATTCAATTATCTTCACCTCACAACCTCTGAAACTAATTTAAAAGCAAACTGAAAGAAATCATCACTCATCGTTTATTTTTTTTGTTAATTGATCATGCCCAAGACTGACCCAGACCATTTCACGAAATAACCACTCACTTTATTTTCTCTAAGATTTCTCTTTCAAGGAAAACATTAAATCAACGGAAATGTATTACCTTGTTTAGCTGTCATTTAACTGAAATGTTAGTCCATGAGAAATTGAAAAAGAAATACAATCAGCAATAACCTATTGTTGAAGTAAATACCAACACATAACATTGCCATGGCTCTTACTTCTTCTAATCAGTCTCTGTGAAATGTAATACAGTGTCCCCTCGATATAACGCTGAAGTTGGGGTCCATAATAACCTCCCACCTTATAGTACCAGCCACAGGGAAATAACGAAAATAAAAATGGGATCCACATCTGACTCTGCCTTATAACTGAATCCACTGTGTATTGGACCGTGTTATATTGAGGGGGCACTGTACTTATTAAAAGAGTTATGGACAAAGTGACTTCAGGGTGGTTATTCAGAGACTTACCAACATGCCAGAACCTTTAATAATATTTTGGACCCTAAAACTATTAACATTTCTGAAGCTTAGAAAAGAAATGGAAATGTTCAATTTACATGTATTTTTTTTTAGTCTGGCAACTTCATCGATTCAATATGACAATCAAGCAATCAAACAAAAATCAATAAACTTTCAAACTTTCTTCACAACTTCTGAAAAATTTACATCCATTTCCTTGACCAAGAATCCAGCTGAGAAACATTATTCCAAAATATAATTGTAAATTATTCCGAAACATATTTCAATAGGTAAAAGTGATATCCCAACATGGCAACAGACAATTGTGATTTCAGCAGCAAACAAGGCTCCAAGCAAACAAACTGACCCTTGGACAAACAAATCTGTGGATGTCTGTGGATCCATGGAAAATTACGAAGTCGGTGACATCCACAATCCAGAATCAGTTTCAGGTTAGAATAGGCTACAAGTTCTATATCCTCTTCTAGCCAGAACATAATGTTCTATATCCTCTTCTAGCCATAACATAATGTTCTATATCCTCTTCTAGCCAGAACATAATGTTCTCACTGAAACCTGGTTTGATGATAACCACCAAGAACTCTTCAAAACTCCTCGTAAACGGTGCACCAATGAACACTTGTCTGCAGAATGGAACTCTCCTCAGTGAGGAGGGAAGAAAGATCAATGGATGACGATGTTGCAATTAAGTAGCTGTCAAGACTTGCACAACAAACAACCGAGATTGTGCCAAGAATGACTGTTTTTTCTCAAAACATACTGATAGCTAGTAAATTTTCCATGATTCTTTAGATAATTAGATATATTTTTGCAATACATGTACATGCATGTTCTGTTAATATCCTAACATCACAATTGATGTAGCAGCCGTAGTTGTTAGTTTTTCAAATCCATGTTTATTACCTAAAATATCAAATATAAATTATACAATAAATATCAGACAGTTTAGAAGATAGTATTTGTGTATGCAGTAGTTGTTAAGAAGGTAGTATTTGTGTGCAGTAATTGAATATAGGGTGGTATTTCTGCATTCAGTACCTGGTAGTTGCTTAGAAGGTAGTATTTGTGTATGCAGTAGTTGTTAAGAAGGTGGTATTCATATGTGCAGTAATTGAATATAGGGTGGTATTTCTGCATTCAGTACCTGGAAGTTGTTTAAAAGGTAGTATGTGTGTAAGATCACTGAGAAACAATAACAAAACTAAAAAATAAAATAGAAATCTTATCATACATTTAAATACACTAGAAACACGATAGTGAGAGTTTTCAATGCATTTGCCCCGGCCAAAAAATGCAAATATGAGAGTTTTCAATGCATTCGTTCCGGCACAAAATGCAAATATGGTGTATTTGTGCCTCCCAGGCTTAAGACATACCATCAGCTCAATAAAAATATTTACCAATCATGTGATCGTAAATATCCAGTACATATAATTCACCGAAAAAAAATTCAGGTGCATTTTATTGATTCCAATTTCCATTCTATTTGAATTGTTGATATAGCATTGTCTGGAATTGCGCAGTGGGGTTCACCAGCACGTAACATTATCGCCTCTGTAAACCTCTTGCTGATTGGGTGCGAAAGTCAGCATGATTTACGACACGTGTAGCAAATATTGTCCACGAGTTCATATACAGAACTTAACGACAATGCTACAACAGAGAGAGAAGCCATTACTTAGCAAACATAGAAGAATTACGTGGTATCCAATACATAATTGTGTTGTTTTGTTGTAGTGTTAATGTCTAATCAGTCATCACTGCAATACAACGTCTACAATACTGCGGACCCTCGATAATCCATTTCTAGCTAATTGGGTGGGAATGAGATATCAGAGTTCACGGCGCAAACAATATGACATTTACAATACATACAATATGACATTTACAATACAAACAATATGACATTTACAATACATACAATAATACTCAACAGCATGATTTGCCAAATATATCTAAATACTTCCAAGTCTTTCTAAAGTGTAAAGAATGTATCATACCGTTAACAAATTCACACAAATAGCTTAATTAACTGTCATCATGATCAAGCCTATCATCATTTGAGCCTGGGCGTGTAAACTTCAACTAATATTTTGGAGAACTCGAAACACATTTCCCACTTCCTATTACCACAACCATCACCACAACCACCACAACAACAAACC
Organism: Lepetodrilus ovalis; assembly: GCA_032361185.1. Taxonomy (NCBI): domain Eukaryota; kingdom Metazoa; phylum Mollusca; class Gastropoda; order Lepetellida; family Lepetodrilidae; genus Lepetodrilus; species Lepetodrilus ovalis. The sequence goes on along the minus strand of JAUTBQ010146814.1, from coordinate 5,505 downwards.
ATCACCACCACAACAACAAACCATCACCACCACAACCACCACCACAACAACAAACCATCACCACCACAACAACAAACCATCACCACCACAACAACAAACCATCACCACCACAACAACAAACCATCATCACCACCACAACAAACTATCACCACCACAACAACAAACCACCATCACGAACACCACCATAACAAACCACCACAACAAACCACCATAACAAACCAGCATGAACACCACAACAAACCACCACTACCACACCACCACCACTACAATAACAAACCACCAGTATGAACACCACAATAAACCACCACCAGTTGTACCACCACCACAACAAATCACCAGCATCACCACAAGTGAGTGCACTACAAACACACAGAGAACTCATTACAAGGCCTAAGGGAATTCACAGAATAGCAGCAACGATCATGGCCGTTCATGACGATGTGGCGAGACAAGCCACCCTCCTCAAAAGAATGACACACCTGGACGCAAATTGAAACATTGTTCGGATGACAACGTCTCATTTAAGGAACAACACAATTATCGCCGATATGCTTCTGTTGTCAAAAGCACGTAATTGGAACCTGGTGCATGGGTGTGAAAAGTCATGCGAAATATTTTCAGGACGACGAAAGTTGTTACAAGATGTTAAAGACGCACAAGAGCTGAAAATTAAACCATTCATTTATCTGCTAACAGATTGAAAGATACAAGATATTAAAGATGTACATTTAATGTTCTAAAAAAAAAGAGGACTGAAGATAAAAATATTTATTAAAATTATGTTTAAAAAAATATATAAAATAAAATAATTGGAAATGCTCATTACTTGGTGGCAGTTGGTAATCTTCATTGACAAGAAAGTTAATTTCCCAATTATTTATAATTAATACAAGGTTTTCAAATTATCAAATGTATGTTCGGACAATTGCATCATGTGGACTTAGTACAGGAACTGCTCTGTAGGGCATATGCAATAGTTAGCAGCATGAAAAAGGTTAAATGTAAGAATGTGTCATGTCATAGAATGGTAAGGGCTATGAGCTTAAATAGCTGAGATCTGAGATCTGAGAAATATGGGCCGAGACACTTATCTATTTATCAATCAGCCATTAACACTTCTAATCTCCTTAACCCTCAGCTTGCAACTGAAATACATCCACATAGATTTCTCTTGGGCATTTCGTTTTGCGCATGTATATTATTCACGAATTACATTCTGGAATGGCCGTGCATGCGCATTAACAATTACGGTTTACAAAAAGAAATACAGTGTCACCTTGATATAACGCTGAAGTTGGAGTCCATGACTTACACCCCGCGTTATAGTACCCACCTTATACAATAGTACAGGGAAATAAAAAATATAAAAATGGGATCCATGTCTGACCCCACGTTATATCTGAATCTGCGTTGCATCGGATCGTGTTATATCGAGGGGGCACTGTAATAGAAAAATGAATGATGATGGACAAAGAAGGACATCTGAGGCTGTAACCAGCTGATGATCACGGGAGATACTAATTCAATTTAAGACCCAACCCAGATTTCAGTGAACACTGTGGCAAAAAACTTAGGAACATCATATATGCAATACGTTTATACCTGTCGTCGTACAGCATTGTTAGTTTCTAGATTCTCGAAAACCTATCAGCATACTTTACACTCGTACATGCATCCACCACTTTGTATTCATATTCCAAAAACCTATTCAACAAAAAACGTCGAATGATTTGAATGTATTCTGGCTATTCCGTATGCTACCTTTGGTACAAATCAAACACTCAGAATGTATTCCAAATGTAGTGCCATTCAGATTCCTCTATGTAGTGTCATTCAGATTCCACTACGTAGTGCCATTCGGATTCCTCTACATAGTGCCATTCAGATTCCTCTATGTAGTGCCATTCAGATTCCTCTATGTAGTGCCATTCAGATTCCTCTATGTAGTGTCATTCGGATTCCTCTATGTAGTGTCATTCGGATTCCTCTATGTAGTGTCATTCAGCTTCCTCTATGTAGTGTCATTCGGAAACATCAATGTGTTCATCCATACCTCGATGGAATGTAACTCGATACACATCAAATCCGAGAGAATAATGAAATATTTTACAATATCAAAACAAACGTAATGAGACTCGCTCTAGAGTAATATTAATAATAGTCTTGAGTAATAAATCAGCAATAATGCGTTTCTGTTTCTGTTTGGTTAAATGTCAGTTCAATCCTATGACTGTAGAACAGAAACTCAATATATAGAATATTTATCGTTTCCATGATTTCATAAAATTGAATACAATTATTACAGTGTCCCCTCGATATAAGGCTGTTCGATACAGAGCGGATTCAGATATAAGGCAGGGTCAGATGTGGATCCCATTTTTATTTTTGTTATTTACCTGTAATATCATATAAGGCGGGTACTATAAGGCGGGGGGTATGTCACGGACCCCAAATTCAGCGTTATATCGATGGGACACTGTACTTTACTGTGTGTGTTATGGGTACATATTGTAATGTTTTATTAAAAATACAAACGACATTGTTCCCTCCCATACTGTAGTAAGTGTAAATGTACACATTTAATAAATTACAAATATAATTTTATCCCATGATTCTGTAGCATTAAGATATACCATAGACATTACATTAATTATCACTAATATTCGGTATTCAGAGGACTGCCAGAGGATAATCCAGAAGACTGCATGGTACACCGATAACAAGAAATGGAGTCTTGTTTTTTCTAACTGTTTTGTTGCAGTACATGCACCGAGGTGCCATTGCAATGTTAATTATATTATTGAAGTTCGAATTAATGGATGACATTGTTGTTTTGACAGTCTCCTTCCGGCATAGCTGATTTCGGCAGATTGATCCCTCCTTGGGACGCATTAGTGGCAATGAGGCATGGTTGCTTTGGGTGTCTAACACCATTGAAGTTAAACACCAGCAAGTACTTTATGGTGTACTCGCTAACACCGGTAATAGAATGCATTTCATAATCATTGAAGTAAAACAATGTGTTATTGACGGATGGCCCACTCCCTGCACAGGTCACGAGACCTGTTGATGATTATCAAAACACATTTCAGCCAGAGAGTCGACTGAATGTCTAGACCGTTAATTACTAAATTAGATAAAAAATACCCCAGAAATAGAATGCGATACCTTCAATGGACATAAAAGAAAAAGAATGGAAGTACATTGATTTTAATCTTCGGTACGATACTACCTGGAAATAGTACAAAACATCCCGCGATTAGTGCGAACAGACCCGAAACAAGTACGAAACAACCCATGCGTGAAAAAAACCTGAAATGATTTGGCACGAAACGACCCGGATGAACGAGGCTTAGCGCGAAGAATAGTGTATGACACTGAGTTAATGTAATCCCGCTAAAAGATTAACTTATCTACATCAACTGGTTTAAAACATGAAATTTGTAAAGATGTATAAACACGCCTTCTCATGAGGTTGTATACTGTTTCTACAAGAAACAGTATCGTTATACTTGCAGGTAAGATCTAACAAAGGGGACAATATTCTTATATTTTCTTAAATATAAATTATTATGCCGTTTTCATCAATGCAATGTTCCATTTTCACCAGACGATTTGTTGTTGTTTTCTCCATCATGGTGCCGTTTTCGCCAATTCAGTGTTCCATTTTCACCAATTTGGTGCCGTTTTGCTGTTTTGGCCTGCATTTGTAGCTAAAAACTAGTAAAAAATTGCCATAAATATTTGTGATTGTATGCCTTTAATACATGAATGCATGAATCAGCGTTCAGCATTTCACAATTGCTGACGGTAACACCATATGTTAAAAAAATGCTGCATCACATGTTTGGCATGCCGAGAATAATCTTTAAAATCTGCATAGCCACTCTTTGTATGATGTACCATGTATCGTGGTTTCCTCTCAGACCTGCTGCTACTGCAAGGGCGAGATCGAGGCCGAAGACCTGGTGGTGCATGCTGGGAAGGCGGGCGATGACGTGTGCTGGCATCCTGCCTGCTTCCTGTGCGTGTCGTGCGAGGAGCTGCTCGTCGACCTCACCTACTGTTACCATAGCAACCAAGTGTACTGCGAGCGCCACTACGCCGAGACGATCCGGCCGCGCTGTCCTGCGTGTGACGAGGTCAGTGAACGAGTGGCCGTTCGGCAGTGTCACCGCGTGGATGTGTTTTGTGTGAATTTGCATGATGGAAGCGGAACTTAGGCCTGTTCAGGAGTGTGTGAATCCGCGAGTACATGCGTGACGCTGTAATGAGTATTCAGAAATGACAATCATTCATGAGGCGTTCGCGTGCTCCTGAACCGGCTTTCGGTTTCCTTTTTAGTGTCACCTGGGTTTCCTTCCACAGAACGATTGTAGCGCTACGAGAGTCGTAACTTTGTATATACATGTGTAGGAGTTGTGTATATACATGTGTAGGAGTTGTGTATATACATGTGTAGGAGTTGCGATTCTGGTAGCGCTATGACTTTTATCTGGAACAGGAACAATACAGGTGATGGTTGCTAGGAGGTGGTTGCCAGTTGGTGGTTGCTAGGAGGTGGTTGCCAGGTGATGAGCCCAGGAGATGGTTGCCAGGTGATGATTACCAAAGGATAGTTGCCAAAGAATGCTTGACAGGGGATGGGGCGGTGAGTGGTAGCGCAGTGATAGAACGTTGGACTTCGGAGCCAAAGGTCCTGAGTTCAAATCCCACACAGGGGTCCCCGGCATCAATGTTCATGGAAGTTACATCTCTGACACGATATTGATAAGATGCATTGTCTGTAGAGTGGCAATATACAGATATGATCCTTGGTCTGTCAGTACCAGCAGGTGCTCACATGTTTACTGCAACATTCAGCGCTATGGATGTTGCAGGTTTGCTCCTGCCCTAAAACTTGACAAGTTGTGATGTTAGTAAAAAATTCTAGAAAGTGACTCTAAACCCCATTAGAAAAAAACCACAAACAAAACACCAAAACAACAATTTTACACAGGGGATGGTTTCTAGGAAATGGTTGCCGTGATATGGTTGCCAAGGAATGGTTGCCATGTGATGGTTGCCATGTGATGAATCCATATGACTATAATTAAATTAATTAAAATTCCATCCCATGTCCAGTGCCTGTTTGTTGTTCGTGTTTCATCCCAATTTTATCCTCTGTTCCCCAAATAGCACAGGCAGCTTTAGCTAGGATTATGGCCTGTATGTTATGGGATCTTCACTGATCTAATGTATCTAGAGCGGACCATCAGGCTGTGTTGTCTGCTGCTCAGAATAGTCAAACATTGGATCACACCAGACACATGGTCAGTAGGAGTGTCTACAGTTGGTGTTACCAGAGAAAATTACTACATTATTATTATAATAATAATAATAATAATAATAATAATAATATTAATAATATAATAATAATAATAATAATAATACAGTGCCCCCTCTATATAAGGCTGTATTTGGGGTCCATGACATACCCCCAGCCTTATAGTACCAGCCTTATAT
>JAUTBQ010146803.1:0-14763 GCA_032361185.1 Lepetodrilus ovalis | reverse complement strand
GTAGCGCTCGCTTTGCCGATAGCTAAGACACTGCTAGGCGAGCGCTACCAGTCTCTTAGTAGATAAGAGAGCTTCGTGAAAGGATACCCTGGCCGCATTTTTCCAATGTGTCTGCAAGTTCTTGATGAGTGCCTGGAGCCTGTACACGTATACAAATTCTCCATTGTTATTTATTTAAAATCTAAATTACTTTGACAACCTCTTTGTCTTGTATTGCATTGATGAAGTGAAAATCGCTTGTTATTGTAAAATAAATGTGTTATGTACAGGTCATGTGTAATAATGTATTCAGATAACAACCAAAACTCCTGTGTAAAATTGTGTTTAAAATAAAAAATATATATATATAACGATTTTCCTACCATCATAAGCATATTTGTGCTTTGTAAACGTACCACCGTACATAGCTCCATGTGTGCCATTGCCTATCTTCTAGAACACAGGCCAAGTGCCTCCTTAAACATATACTCAACAAAAATACTTAAGGGCCAGTAAACGTTTTGGACATATTTATATCATTTTAACAACGAAGAGTTTCCAAATATTGTTAAAACTTGCAAAAACATTGGGAGAAGAATGGCACGAGCTCCAAATTATGACCATTGGTAGAAAGCATCCCCACAAAGTATCAACCGGCCCTTAATATATTTTGTTGAGAATATGTAGTGTATGAAAAAGCAGTCAATAAAGATCGTGATTACCAACTGTTAACTGAAACCTACTACCAGTACACAGTGGTAAACATGTTACTAAATGCATTGATGTCTATTTATTACGTTCAATTCAGAAGCTCAATGAAAGCTGATTAATTAGGTTGATCGTGTGATACTTGACAGGCTTGCCCGCGTTGACGTGTAAATTGGAAAGTGCAAGTGAATAATATCACTAGATCAACAGTATTGTGTGATATAATACGCAGGAAATCTCGAGTTTGAAGCGTGGGAAAACTAAAGGTTTCTAATATTTGTGGTATACATAGTATATTCCCCTTATAATCAATGACTAGGCCTAACATCCCAAGACGTCCAATGTAGACTGTAAGGTTATATACATGTGTATGTACCTACAAAAGAACGAGATGAACACAAGCTGTAAATGTACATGGTTGTATGACTGAAACCAATGGAGGAACATAGACATACATGTCTTTTGACTAGATCTAGCATACGAGTTTGACCATTCATCAGATGCTTATAATGTGAGAATACGACACCTTGTAAAACCTCGATAAACAACATGAAATGAATGATAAAAGGAAATAAGGTAGAAAGTTGCCAGCCATGATAGCTATAAATGCGTACCTAGAGTTACATGTATGTAGGTACATGTTTTATACACAGTAGAGTTGGTATAATGTAGTAAATAATAAATATAATTATGTTAATTATGCATGGGATGAAAAATCACGTGTTTTTATGCCTTTCATGTACGTAGGCCATTGTACGTATGTTCATGTTAATTCACATCAGTGTATATTACTGAGGTTTCCATCTGCACACGTTATTCATTCAACAGTTTCATAAGCCATTGTTTGATTCTGGGTGGCAACTTTCTGCGACGGTTCTGTTTCAGTAGATAGTCCTTCTGATCCATCGTTCGCTTGTGACTGTATACGTTCGATTTCATTCAAAGATATATTGGTTTCGTGGTTCGATTCTGACCGACTATGTTCTGTTTCATTCAATGACATATTGGTTTCGTGGTTCGCTTCTGACCGACTATGTTCTGTTTCATTCAATGACATATTGGTTTCGTGGTTCGCTTCTGACTGAATATGTTCTGTTTCATTAAATACAATATTGGATCCAAAATGCTTTTCTGACTGAATACGTTCTGTTTCATCCAATACAATTTTGGATCCAATATGTTTTTCTGACTGAATACGTTCTTTTTCATTCAATACAATATTGGATCCAATATTCTGTTCCGACTGAATACGTTCTGTTTCCCTGGACGGTACATGCTGGGATGTGTTCTTCGATTCTGATACAGTAGGTTCCGTTTCACTGGACAATACTTGTGATTTGTGGTTCACTTCTGAGCGAGTATGATCTCTTCCATTAGCTACTACGGTCTGCTCAATGTTTACTTTCGGCTGACGACACCTTGTCTGTACTGGCGGAGGCTGGAATCTCTTGTCCTCCTTTGGACAGGGAACGGGATCAGTCGGGCGTTGTTCAAAGAATTCAATGACAGCGTTTTCCGAAGCCACCTGTAAGAACATAAACCTCTAAAGTATAATATTTAGTTCACTCCAATGTACATTTCTCCTTGAATGAGTACAACTATAGTTTCTGATAGAAAAAATACCCGTCAGATACTGAAAAATGATATCTATAATTTGAATGCAACATGCATACACATTAGGCCACCGAGGATACGAAACCTTTTGAGTACGATTTCATACTCAGCCAAATGTTTTGTCCGCAAATCCCAACATAAAATTTGATAATGACCATGAAATCGGCCTCAAAATGTTTCGTGATCTCGAGGACCGATGGGAATAACACAGTTAACACGGGTGCGCGTAATTTAAACCTAGTATTAACAATCTGAATGTTCTAAGCTATCACAAGTCCACGAGTATCACCTGTAACCATTTATTTGACATAATTACCCTGAAGAATCTATTGTTATATGCTCATATGATCACAGTATTACATTTACACGATACAGCCATGAATTAGCCAAGTTGGTGTGAATTTAGGTCACCTTCGTGAAAAGAGAATTTTTAGATTGAACAGAAAGATAGCCTAGTTTTAAAAGTTGTTTAGAAATACGATCCGCCATGCATGCATTGTGGTTAATATCGGCAGTATACTTACATCAGGACTGACTTTGAGCAACTCTTTCACAAAATGGTGCAGCTCTAGCTCGCGATATTCAGCTAAATTCCGTGTGTATCGTTTGTACCAGTGTTTCCCTGCAAAATAAATAAAACAGGTTTCGATAACAGAAAGTCAATAGGGTTTACAGAAAATGAATATGTTGTCTGCTACATTCAGCTCGCACTTGTACCCGTGATCACTGGAAAATGGTCACACCCAGGCTTTTGTATTCTCAAAGCTCTCGTATACTACTACGAGACCATTTGAACTCTCGTAGCGATCTCCTATACATGGCGATCGGACACTTTGTTACGAGAACGATATTTAGAACCCTATTGCAATGCATAATGGTTAATTTTTAATAACTGTAAACCATAACACTAGTCTAGTTCTACTCAACCACATTCTTTCTTTAGATATTTGTAATTCAAGAACATACATTTCTTTTTTAAATTGTATTAACTGCCTGAAAATTTCGACATAGAGGCCGACGAAACGTCGAAGCATAGATATAGTATTGTATAGTTAGAATGTACATAGGCATTTATTCCATTGTCAAATGTATTAAGCTAATAGCAATGGATGCCATGTTAATCCGGCAAAATTAATTCCCATGCAATGCCGTAGTTAGCAATGTGGCGGAGTGGGCAGTTGTCCCCGACCCCCTTCACACTATTCCTATACTCGTTTTACCCAACTATTTCTCTCATTACTCGAAATTTATCACATTGTAATGCTTCATTCAACTATAGTAAAATAGTTAGCTACGTCACTGCCATGCGATTGATATTTTACCAATTCAATTCAATTCAATTCTTTATTCTCTTTCTCCACACATGGTGGTACAAGAGTGGAATATTTTCATATTAAACAGAAAAAATCATTCGACCAATGCTACCTTTGGGTAACATCCATTATATTCTCTATAACGTGCCCAGACGGCAGTTGATGGATCACAATAACGCTTTTCATTAAGTCTCCGTCGTCAATCTCAGATAAAGAGAGTTATTCAATCAGCTAATATAACACACAGTGGGGAACTAAATCAATGTGTTTCTTTGGGTGTCAGATTCACTCCATTCGTTCAATTCGATAATGTGCAAACACCATTACACAGATTCGTTATAAGCAGCCTCCTACAGAATAATCTTAAACGTCCATCATGGTAGCGGTTCTCCCCCCTTGGGTGAAATAACAAACCGTGCCGTCATTCTTTATGGTCAGAGCTTCATATTCTTGAAGGGATGGAGACATTTTCGCAATGTTCATCAGATACTCTTTACGTAAATGGAAATAAAAATATGCATGGTACTAGTATATTTCATAAACATGATCTAGTACCCGTATGATATCAAATATTGCTGCTATTGAGAATTCAAATTGGTATTTAACCCAAAACGTAATAAATATTATAATATATGATTTGATGTTCTAAGTATTTAAAAATAGAAGTCATAAGGTCAATGCGGCATAGAATTTTGCTCTGAGTGGTGGTACGTTGATAGACATCATGTCCTGCTGATAGTGAACTATGAAGTGTCTCACAGATACCAAGATAACTTCTAGTAGTAGTAAGCATAGTTATTCAATACCGTAAAGTTCAAATGTCACGCTTCTAGGTCACGTTGACATACCGTGGTGATATTGTTTTAACATAATTATTAGAGAGGTTTTATTTTACAGCATAATATGTGATGTACGTACTATTAATAACGTTACCAGGGCTATTTTTTTGTTGTTTTGGACATGGTGTTCAATTTCGAGATTATTTCTCTCAATTCGTTGTGCGTGCTGCAAAATTGACGGTTTCTCGGAAATGTTGACGTCATGTGTATGTATATACGGCTATGGACATAGTCTACATGACACGATTCTAGTCCATGCTTCCTCATTACTCTGTGAAGCATATAATAGGAGCATGTTGACGAAGTGCACACACGCACTGAGATGAGAATAACATGGTCAAACAGCCAGCTGGGGTCACCTCTCATGATGAATAGATTGCTATAAATGTATAGCCTACGTTCAGCGTAGAGCATGCCTCAAGCTCATATTAATAGTAGCATTTTTAAGAAAAGAACGCAGCATATAGGTATATTCCAAAATGCGAGTCATTGTGTTATACCATGTGATGTGAAGATTAGGCCTATATTAGTATCACGTAGACCGAAATATATACTATAGGCCTATAGCAGATTGTTTCGCGCTGCACGTAACACATTTTTATATATAATAATAAAAGTATATTACACATTGCGACTCATCTTATTTTATTTGAAAATATCATTTAAAACAGTGTAATACCAATGTAGCCAACCGTATTGTCAATACCGGTAGGCTACATTATATTTTGCTATCTTACTACCGAATAAGCCATATTGACATCCTTTCACAGCAATATGAATAAATCGCAATAATCACTATAGGTGGAAAGATAACATCAATGAAAAGGTACACGTGGCGATATCTAGATATATGTATCAGGGGTTAAAGTAATAAACGGTGTAGTTCGGCTGACTACGTCCTTGTTAACCCTTTCCCTGCTTGATTAGGCACAGACACTTCCATTTTGGGCATCTCCGGTTGCCTGCAGCAGGGAGAGGGTTAAACAAGACGTACGTTGATAGTGCACAGTTCTGCTGTAGACCTATACTAGTATACAACAACCACACGTGTGCAAGTCAACGTGTGTCTGTCTAACAAGCACGTAGATCTACAGGTGAATTCTCACTACACAGTGTATACGTACATGTCTACACCTATAATGTATATAAACAGGTATGAATATACTACATTTGGAACGACACCGGTCTCGTTGCCATGGTTTCTTTTGTTCTAAGTGTACTTGTATATCCGGATACACGTACACTTCCTCAGAGAAAGTGTAGGTAATATCAGAAATGAACCTACACTTTTTCAAAGCATTAATTCGTTCATTTCGGAGAACGTGTAAGAATATCGGAAATACACGTACACTTTCCCTTCATCCAGTTGTAAATATTTGTATTTCATGTATACTGAAATTAATGAAATACATGTGCCCGAAACTGGTATCAAACCAATCCGTGGTCAAAACATAATCTTGATTCGACAGTCGCTACCACGGGACCAAATATCTAGTTATGACCGATTCAAGAAAGTCACGTGGTTATGATGTCACTTACACGTGCTACAAGAAAACTACGTGCAGCACGAAATAATTATTCATCCAAAAGCATAACCAGCTGATTAGGGTCCCCATCTGGCGTGTCGATGATCTAGTACAACTTGCACTATGTTATACATTTATTTTCTCAGGAATTACATAAATTTTACATTTAATTGGTATGCCATGTAGTACTCGACCGGAAGAGGGGTTTAAGACAGTTACATCTACACTTCCTCGGTGTATCGGTTAATATCCCAACAGTTTTGGTCTTGATGCCGCCGCCTCGGAGGCCCCACGACCAAAAGTGTAGGGATATTGACCGATACACCGAGGAAAGTGTGGATGTAACTCTTACTTACGTTTCTAAAATACGGACATTCTAGTATAAAATGAAATTTGTCACCTGGTTTCTGTGGGTCACAGAGTGGGCAGATTCTCTTGATATATTGATATATGTTGCAGAACCGTCCAGTGGCTTGTGTTCCCAGTTAACTCTCATCCCGCTTCTTGAGGCCTTTGAAGTGTTTTTTTTTAAATTTTATTTTCAATTTCTTGTGTGTGGTGGGGTTCATAGTCGCTTTCTAGAATCTTTCACTAACATCACGCCTTGTCAGTTTAGGGCAGGAGGAAATCCACAATATCCGTAGCGCTCAATGTTGCAGTAAACCTGCGAGTATCGGCCGGTACCGACAGACCAAGGATGATAACTGTAGTGCCACTCTAAAGACAGGGCTGTTAGTAGCTATTGAAGCAATCAACGTGACATTCTATATAATACTCAAAAATATATATTAGGCGTCATCTACTACGTGAATTTTATTAAATGCTAATAGGAAACAAAGAAGTAGCTTAAACTTCTCAACTTCAACTTGATGTATTTCTATATTACGACCTATGGTGGTACCGGAAAATACAATAAAATAAACAGCTTAAGTTTTTAATTGACTTAAGTCAGCAACAAAAACCTTAGTTATAAACCTATTTTGACCAAGTTTTCTGTATTTGTATTAGCCAAACTTTATTGAATCTATGTCTAAAACTTCAGACGAATGCAATATAGAAAATTTGGTCAAAATGTGTCGCAAAGTTAGTATTTTGTTGACTTAAGTCTTAAGCTGTATATATCATACCGCCCCAGTAATACAAATAGATACATAAATATACAATTACCAATTTGATATTTAATCCATATTCAATAATATAATTAATGCATGTACAGATATCATGAATACATTTACAGATATCTTTAATTCATGGCAGCGTAATCGTATTACCGCTATCATTAAATCATTTCTGATATCTTTAAATGCACTAACGATATCTTTGAATATGGATTAAATATCAATTTGGCGGCCCATATATACAACGTGATCAATATGGAATACTTATGTGGAATAATGTACAATAATGGAGAAGTTTAACGTTTAACCATCTCCCTGCTGGATTAGGCACAGCTACTACTCTTTAGGGCATCTCCGGTTGCCTGCAGCAGGGAGAGAGTTGAACAAAGCTTTCCTTATGTCTGAGAGGCCCCGGTATATGATCCAAGTTTAGTGTCAGGAACCTTACCAACTCATTATACACAGGCACATCCCTGGATAACCATTATTATGCACTGGCTAAACAACACTGTTGGTAACACAATATTAGTCAGAATGGTAAGTAATAATCTGATGTTCGTGACGATGATAATGTTTCACCAACCACTACGTATAGCAAGTACGGTATGTACTTTTGTATGTTGAGATAGACTAGAGACAGCGCATATAACCTAGCCGAGTTCTCTGCAGAGTTGCTGGATTGTCCAACGCTCTACTGACTCTACAAATTCCATGGAATCTACTGACTCTCTACAAATTCCATGGAATCTACTGACTCTCTACAAATTCCATGGAATCTACTGACTCTACAAATTCAATGGAATCTACTGACTCTCTACAAATTCCATGGAATCTCATTTCATAATGTTCATCCTGCCTAACTTTAAACAAGTGCTGGAAGCATGCCCTCAGACCTTATACTAGGCAACTTTGGAGCAATAACATAAACGTCAATTTATCCGTCCAAAATGTCAGGAAATCGCATTTAACATGATCTACATTTCAGAGACATATCACCAGAGCACACTAGATACATTCGGTGCTAAAGTGGTGGCTGTTCTCAATAACCACTCAAATATAGTCGGTGAATATTATATGAAATACTAGTTGTACAGTGGCGGTATCCTATAAACGGCTTAAGACAGAAGTCAGCAAAACACTAACAATGCGACACATTTTGACTCAGTTTTCTTTATCGGATTTGTCTGAAGTTTTAGACATAGATTTGATAAAATTTGACTAAGCCAAATACAGAGAACTTGGTCAAAATAGGTTGATAATTAAAGTTTTTGTTGCTGACTTAAGTAAATTAAAACACTAAGCTGTTTATAGGATACCGCCCCAGAACTGTAGCTACATTTAGTCAAGTATATTACCTTAGAGTGAATTTTAGGGTGACGGAATTAAGTCGTGTGTGTGTGTGTGTGTGTGTGTGTGTGTGTGTGTGTGTGTGTGTGTACTGGAGCATGTTGTTTTGTTTGTTTTCTTCCCATTTGACAGATGTCCTATGGCTGATAGTAAGTCAAGGTGACCCCGAGATTGCTTATGTTTTTAAAAAGTACTAATTCATGCTCAATTCGGGGTTTTGTTCACAAATCTCTATATACATTTTAAGCCATAAGCGGTTTAGTAATCTCGGGGCCTGGATTACTATACTGAGACATTCGTCTACTAATGTTTTCTATAGAAAGATGGCTATGGGTGAGATATTCCCGCCGCGACGTAAAGCAATAATTCAATCAAAACTAATGTCTCATAAACTTTGTCTTATAAGCTAATGGAATACACTCTCAATAGCCATCGTTCTATAGAAAACGAGACATAATCGTCAGTTTATCATCTGGGCTTAGTCCTTCAGATGTGACAGGTAGTCGGCCAGTTCCAGGTGTCCTCTCAGTGCTGCATGAGTGTAGCAGGTCCATCCTGCTTCATCCACAACACTCAGATCTGCCCCGTTCTCTACCAGCAGCTCCACTGCAGCACGATGACCTTCGCTTGCCGCGCACATCACAGGGGTTCGTCTATTTCCTCCTCTCACATTGATACCTACACCCTTTTCGAGCAACGTCTGCATTGTGGGTAGATTTTCCCCAAATCTGGCAGCGGCGTGTAAGCAGGTGTCGCCTGCGAAGTCATTTGCATTGATGTCGACGCCTCTTTCCATAAGAAGGGAGAGCACTCCGCTCTGATTCCTAGAACTCTTCACGAGACTCATCAGCGGAGTTTCCTGTTTCTTGTTCCGAGCGTTGACGTCAAGCCCAAGATCTAACAGTTTTCTGCATATTCTTTCCACACCAAGCCAACAAGCTGAATGAAGGTATGATCCTCCATATCGACCCTTGTAGTTCACATTAGCTCCTTGTTCTATTAATAGGTCCACTGCATCTGCAAAATTGGACTTCATTGCAAAATGTAACGGTGTCTCGTTTCTATCGTCCACCGCATCTACGTCAAACTGCCCTAAACTCAATACCTTAGCAATCATGTCTTTATTTCGACTACGGCCAGCTAAATGAAGTAAACTGGAATTGTATTTATCTCGAAGACTGATATTCGCTCCAAGGCCGTGAAGATAATCCACAAGATCAACATGACCTCCCAGAACTGCAATCATGATGGGAGTCCTTCCGGGTCCTTGAGATCTGTCTATATCTAGGTCGGGAAACCTTTTCTTTAGGCAAGTCGCCATATCCAGATTTCCGCCAAAGCAAGCACTCACAAGACATCTATCCGGATTAAATGTAGCTCCTCTGTCTATCAGTGAATTAACCAGTTCTTCGGAACCCATCTTGCAAGCAAAATCTATTGGGGTAAGTCCTGACATGTTAGTAACGTTTATATCGAGAGCGTTTTCGAGGCAGAGGTCAACCAACTGCAACGCTCCAGACTGCACTGCAAAGTGAAGGTTCGTGGCACCAGTGATGTCAACCATCAAAATATCTGCACGCTTTTTCATAAGACAATTGACGGTGTCTTCATTTCCACTTTTCATAGCGAACATTAAAGGTGTTCGATTCATATTATTCAAACAGTCCACAGAAACTGAATCAGAACTTAGCAACCACTTCACTGTATCTACATCCCCTTTCATGGCAGCTAAATGCAGACAGGTGAAGTTTTCATCATCCAAAATGTTGATATCAGCACCTCGTTTAGCAAGTTCCTTGGCAGTTTCCAGTTTCCCGCGTCTACACGCGTACATCAGAGGCGTTCTGTTTTTGTTAGCAAGACTTTCTATGTCAGTTTTACCTTGCTCAATCAGAATTCTAACCACACTGGTTTGGCCCGAGACACACGCCAGGTGCAAGCTGTTCTCTTTGTTGTGTAATAGCGATACGTCAGGTTCTGTTTCCGCTCCGTTGTCCAACAGGATGCGCGTGACATCTTCATGACCATTGTAGGCCGCGTACATCAATGGGGTTCTCTCGTGCTCGCCCCGCTGGTTCACACTCATCTTCTTGTCAATGAGGATCTGTATGATATCGGTATGTCCTCCTCTACATGCCAAGTGGAGACAGTTGTCGCCTTCTTCATCCAGCAATTCTGGGTCCGCTCCCCTGTCAATAAGCAAGCACACCATGTCAGAATGCCCCAGATAGCAGGCATGCATAAGAGCAGTCATCGTGTTCCCGCCACGAATGTCAATGTCAGTATCCATCTGAAGAAAATACTTCACAACTTCCTCAAAGCCATTAGCCGCAGATATATGGATAAGCTTGTCCGCGTTGTCCCCGTGCATCCTGACAGTTTCTTTTGTAGGTTTATCTTTTGTGGGGCTACCTACTGTCGACAGATTTCGATAGTAGCTCTTCGATCTCAGAATATCACCCACAGTGATGTCGATGTAAGTTTTATCCTCTTTGAAGACATCGATCAACGATTTGAGTGATGAGACATGCCCACTCATGCAACAACCCAGGCAGCCTTCTAGACGTTCCTGTACGCTGTATTGAGTCTTCTGAAGGGAAAGTTGACAAAGCTGCCCAGGATTTACATGACACGCCCAGAACAAGAACCCAAGTCCATGCTCTTTATCAATGGCATGATAGAGACTGTCTTCGAGGGCATCCTCCGATAACTGTTTACATAGGATATTTACTCCGGCTTCTGATGAGAAGCATTGATGCGATAGCGGCAAGGCGACGTTGCCCTCTTTCAGCTCCTTGACGAGTCTCTTCACTAAGTGCGGCGCTGCTTCAGATCCCAAACGGATGATGAAGGTCTGTAAATCGCCACCACTTGGAGCACCTAGTGTTACATCCACTTCAAACCTCGTTCTCTCTAGGACAAAGTGTAAACTGCAATTTTCAATAACGAAGATGGGATTATCGTATCCTATAACAAAGGCTACTACGTCATGAATAGTCGGATGGCTGAATCTCATAACGTCACCCTGTGATAGAAGAAGAGTTTCATTTTCAGAACGTGCTGCTTTGTTGATTTCTTGAACGGATGAGCCCCTTGGTAAGAATTCTCCAGTTTTCTTCAACATCTCTTCGAGTCCACTGTCTATTCTCTGTTGTGTGTTCAGGAGGTGCATCAGATTCAAAACGCCATCGTTGAGAATCATCAACAGCAGTACGGCTGCTCTTGGAGAATGTTCTTGGTCAAATATTTCAGCAATGAAGTCAAATAGGTATGTCCATGGTTTGAGAAAGAATTCTATGGGGTCCTTGACATGTAGGTAGTTGTCTGCATACAGCTGGCAGATATACGGAAAGCCTAGAGTGCTGTATTCTAAAGACGCGATCTCCTCTATGTCACCTTCTTCCAGAAAAATACCAGCCTTATCCATGTGCTTTTTCAACATTTGCTTCTTTTCCGTCTTCTTCAGTTGTGTGAACATCATTAGATTTCTAATAGAGCTTTCTTTGAACAACGAATTATTGTATTTCCGCAGTCGAGTCTTGACTTCATTCCAGATGTTGGTTCTGCTGTTCATGATCACCTTCAGTGTCGTTTCGTTCTCTTGTTTAGTCAGATTCTGTCGCTTTTTGAAGTATTTGTCGAAATAATCAAATACTTTTTTGCAATAAACGAGCTCACCGGTTTGGGAAAATTTACCAAACACGTCATCAAGGACTACCAATGTTGGATAATTGGTATCAATTTTGTCAACAGGATCGAATTTAACTAAGTCTTCTACAAAATAAACTCTGAATTGCTTTTTTCTTTCATACCAATCCATTAACATCAGGGACATAGTTGTTTTGCCGGATCCCGGAGACCCGCATATGAGGATATGTCCGGTATGCTCCAACTCCTCCCGGATATCTCTGTAGCCATCTGTCTTTACAAACGTTGACTTCTGGTCTTTCAAAGATGTCCTCGTCAAGCCTAATGGGAATACAAATAAGACTTCAGAAATAAGCCATAATGGCATAGCATCCATTTTAGAACTAGTTTATTTAATGTAGATAGCTATACCGGTAATGTGCGTGTTGAACCCTTAAATGAAATATCAACTGAAAATGATTGTTTTCTAATGTGGGTGACGATACATTGGATGCCAATAAGTGTAACTTATTGTAACATAGTTAAAATAGTTCAACTCATTTAAAGCCATACAATCAAAGAATGTATGCATAGTTCATGGTCAAACGTATTTTATCTGAAAGGATGGACATTAGATTTATCTAATAAAGTTTATTGGCCAACGGTTTTCCACATGTCTCACTGGTTTTCATATTTCCTTTTATATTTGCGGTTAATTTGATAGTAAATGCAGGTAAAAATAATAAGCTGAAATATGATAATATTGAAAACAAGTAGAAGGTGCAGTAAACATAGCCTGTTGCCCAATATATTCTCTTAAAAAAAATAAACTTGACATTGCTAAAAATAATGCTATCGGATTATTTTTACAATATCAAAGGAGAAAGCCATCGTAAAGACTATCATGTAAGTGAGCGAATGGTGATGCAAAAAGACTAGAAAACACGTGCGATTTGCATAAACGTAGATGTAGTCAACGTTTGTACAGAAACGCAAAAACGCAACCCTCAGAGAAGCATGTGCATCATGAAGTTCTGTAACTTTGCATGCCTAACCTTCCGTTGTTTGGGCATAAAAGGCCACATCAACTGTTATTCAAACAGACCGCATAGCAACACTGTAGGTAACACAATAATGCCAAGATTGACGTTAGATCAACGTAATAATGCCATTGGGAGATTGCAAGCAGGGGCAACTCAGCAAGCTATTATAAGGCACTTTGCTGTCTCCAGACAGACCATATCTGCTTTGTGGGAATGATACAACACCAATCAGTGTAAATGACAGGTCAAGGTCAGGTCGTTCCAGAGTAACCATCGCCGCTCAAGATCGATACATCCGGCTGTGTCATCTTCGGAATCGAACAACAACAGCAACAACCACAGCGACACAAATCCCTGTACTATGCAGAATTTCTGACCAGACAGTTTGTAATCGGCTGAGGGAATCAGGAATTTTCCCTAGAAGACCTGGCCCCGAGATTACGAAACTTTCTGAGTACGATCTCATACTCAACTCAGAATTTTGTTCATAAAACGTCATGTGACGTCATAGCCCGAGACTCAACAACGTATTCAGGCTATGACATAACATGACGTTTTATGAACAAAATTCTGAGTTGAGTATGAAATCGTACTCAGAAAGTATCGTAATCTCGGGGCCAGTGCGACGTAATCGCTACTGACATTTTGCCCACCTCTATGTCACACATATGCCTGTGTACATGTTCCAGGTGGATTCCCAGAGATACTGTTTCAGTCATGTACAGAGTAATCCCCTTCTCATTGCGTATTGACCTTTGGTTGCTTGTATCATGTCTACCAATTATGTTATTAAACTTTGAAAGTCAATGTCAAGTTTCTTTTTTTGAAGAGTATATCTTCCACTGAATTACTGTGATGTTTCATAGGCAATAGAAGTGAGTGAGTATGGAGTTTAACGCCATTGCGGGAATCTTTCACCCATTTGCGACGAAGGCAATAAAAGGCTCGTCCCTGAAATAATAACATCAAGCCGCATCTGTTCCTACCTTCATGAGATCTAACGACAAAGACGTGATTCTGTTGAACTTTTTCTCGAGAGGTGTGATCTCTCGCACTTCAGGTAATCTCATTCCGACGAACAGAGGATTGCGTAAAAATACCTCCTTATGTCTCGGAGTCAGATTCCCTGGAGAAAACAGAAAAATATTATGAGGAATGTCATGGAAGAAATTGCACACTCAGCAAACAATATTGTACAATGCTGCAAACAAGTTTATTTTACTTAAATAGATAATAGCCAAATACTTTTGAGTTGTTCACCCCTGACAACTGGATTGATTCAAGGTATGCCCATATTATACATGTACATGCAATCTTTTATATTTTATTTCATAGTCAAGTTTCCATGAGCATTAATGTTTAATGATTAGGTTAAAAATAGCAAAAAGCTTCAGACGAGAGAGAAAAAATCATCACCTAATTTTAACATTTTATTTTAAATAAAATGTCAAAATTAGGTGTAACATAAAATAATATCTAATATATTTTAGTGTTAAAACTCTGTTTGCAATTGTAAAATTGTAGGTACATGGGTTATTACTATATCATGGGATAATTTTGTTACCTCCTACTGTATACCGGGAAATTTTCATGGGAGGTCATTTCCGTGGTATTAAAGGGTAACATGATGATCTCGAAATTAATTTAGC
>JAUTBQ010146792.1:0-14765 GCA_032361185.1 Lepetodrilus ovalis | reverse complement strand
CATGACTGACCCCTGAATCAATCCTGAATCAAGTGACTGCCACGGCCAAAACAATAGGTGTCTTGTTAGGTGTCCGGAGCAGAATACCTAACATGGGTGTTCCAAAATAAACGAGGACTCCCGAGGTGAAAACATCCTGCCAGATCCTGTTGAGATCCAGTAACCGGACTCCTAACTTTATGACTGTTGTCCGAATGGTAATGGTCTCCAAGTATCCGATGTCCTTTTCAAAGAAACGCTTCCATCCATTATCTCTGATATAGTCTAAATAATACAGTACGTGCTTTATCTCATAGCCAGATGCAACACTTGATGAACAGTATGTGCCTATTGATGCGTGTATGACATTTGATAGCGTTCAAGTATTTCGATTACGAGCAATTAGTTTTGAAGAGATAAGATTTGCATTCATTTCGTAGATTGTAAATGTAGATAACCGTCGAGTAATCGGAAATTCACACGCCTTACTGCCTATGCATTTCTTGAATCGATTTCTGTGAAAGTAAATCGGGCATTATTTCTCTAATTGGTATTAACCAGCTGAATAAAACTGGTGAATGGAATTGTATGATGCACCGTACAATTCAAACGCATCCGACAAGAAATTCGTATCCTCGTATTCGAATATACAGTAATATGCAAAGATTTATCAATAACTATTATTAGAGTGAGCTGGTCTTTCCGACAATGCAGACTATTCTAACGGGAGCTCGCCAATAATAGATGAGGTGGATAAATCCTGAACAGCTCTAGGTGGATGTGAGGACAGAGGACACATAGCCGCGATTCTAATGGCAATCCATGTCCTGACAATACTGAAACAGATCGTGGCCACAGGTGCGAATTACTCAGCTGGGACTGATCTACATTTTCACCCAGACGACTACTCATGTTGCTATTTGTGGACGTCTTGATTTCATGACTAAGACCCCTGTTGGAAATTAAGCGCAATCGGCGCCCCTTTTGTTTAGGAAAACGCGGTTCCCATTTTACCTTAGATTAGTGCCGAGCAAACTAACCTACGCAGGGTCATAACTGCCTTTATTTGATCTGCTCACGAACCAATCCTGTTGGTATGGCATCACGTGACAGTAGATCGATATGCTTCTTCTAATCGCGTACATTGCCTGTCGTCTCATGCCACCGTTCTATAGATTCCTCGGTGAGAGAGTCTTCCTTCATACGTTGTGTTATAAAAGGTAGGAACCGGTCCAACTCGCCTTGTTACGTTGGAGCTTTATATTGGTCGAGAATGTCTATACCACGGTTGGAATTGGTTCCTAAGAAACCGAGCATCTAGTATCCCGCAGCGATTTATATGTTGGCTGTTAACGTCGGTCGTGTTTCTCTGGGTTGAGAAAAAACGAAACAAATCTTTGTAAGATTTTATGATCCACGTGACTTTTCCAAGAGTACAAGAACGTGTGAAGAGGTTCCATAGGCACAACCTGTGCCCTTACGATTAGGCTCAGTCATTAGAGAATACAATTTTCTTGATACCTTGTTACCAGTATTCGTGAAGAGGTAATTACACCCCACCATGTATGAATGCACCGTCTTGTTAACTGTCAAATATATATGGTTATGCCTTGCACCATGCATAAGTAACACGATTTCTCTTTTTTTTCAGTTCCATCGCTGGGATGAGATGGCTAATTCCGTCTTGGGGGATATCGACACCAATTGTGCTGTTAATCCCAAAGATCAGTCGACGACAGTCGTGAAATTCCGGCAGTGACCTCCCAGGCTCTTGTTAGGCACCATGCGTCCAAGGAAGCATTTTTAATACGGAGGTTTACCGAATAGCGTACCGTTTTAGTTGGTGCTATTGTCATCGTTGTGTAATTGCGCTGCGGAGGAGTGTGATATCACCGTTTTTTACCTCGCGGACAATAGAGTTATGACAACGTGAAGAATATCTCCAAGGAAACACGGCGCTTTAATTATATCAGCCTGTCCAATAACACTCATGGGAAGAGCGATAATACTACTGGCAGTCAGTCAGTTGTATGGCACGCGTCACGAGACGGTGTGATCCTCCCGTGTAGAAGAAGAAGTCTACGGCGTCCTGTGATGTTTTCCTAGATGTTCCTTCCCTTGAGAAGAACGTCTGCCGTCTTCAGAGAAGTTTAAATCGCTCGTTTATCACGCCTGACTCGTGTGGAATCTTTCCATTGACCGACCATCGGCTTGTCGAAGTGTCTGATGTGATTATATCACAACAAGTTCGCCAGAGGCCCGCTAGGAATATATTGATACAGGACAATTTGCTGTCGGGGAGATGCAATTTTTCATTGGGGACAAAAAGGTAAAACGCAAGTGCCTTTCACTGTCGGGCCATTGGCTATTGTTGGCAGTCAGTGGACGGGCTCAGAGCTGTGTGGAGCCTGTCGTTTATCGACTGAATTGTTTGAGTTATTGGCTATTTTGATCGAGTGCATTCTAGTTCAACGAAGCTTTTTTGATGAAATTACGGCGAACGGAATCAAAGAAATTGTTGAAATATATACCACAAAGGACCACGGCAGTGAACACGCAACCAATAACCCGAGTCAAAACAAGAATAATACTTCACAACATATTCTATTATATAGATCGATAAATCAATTTACGTTCTACGCTAATTCACCTTTTGGAAAGAGTGTATACTACAAAGGGAAAAAAATCAGGCACGTCGACTTATCCCGATATTAACGTCAGGACCGCTTATAAGATTTCTCTGGTTTCAGGAAGTCCCACAAATGATGTGATCACATTTGGAAATCCTTGAAGTTGTGACTGTAAGTATAGAGGAAACAAGATATTCACTATTCCCTGGACAGCTAATGATTATTAGGAATCCATACAACAACTGTTTACTGTATGACTATCACTTCTGGTGATCATTATACTGACTGAACCCGTAATGAAAAAAGCTGGATATGCAGTAAGGAAACGGATCCTATAACTATGTACCATATCTAATTAACGCGAATTATTCTCCCAGAATCAATCATGCAGATTGCTTCTTTGACACACTGAAACGATCCAGAGCCGGAGGAAAAACATGACTCTAGCTCAGTCAAAGGAAACGTACATTGAGCTCATCCTGAGATGGCTGGTGGACAACAACAGCACGGAGGCTGTGGACTTCACCCAGCCGTACGTCCGGAGGTCCCTGAGGTACGTGTACCCTCTGTTCATCTTCCTCCACGCCCTCATAGGGATAGTGGGGATAGTGGGCAACATAGCCATGCTGGTGATCCTTGTGAAGAGGAGGCTGTACCACGACCAGACCTTCTTCCTTCTCGGCAACTTGGCGTTTGCGGACCTCATCAAAGACATCTTTGTCCTTCCCATCACCCTGGCAAATCTGTTGATACAGAACTGGCTGCTCGGAAGCTTCCTATGTTTCTTCCTGCCGATGATGCAGTGTTTCCCACTGTACGCTTCAATGCTGACTTTCCTTATGATAGCCATCGACAGGTACAGACTGATCGTCCATCCGTTCAAGTCTCGACTTCCGGCCGGACTGTGTACGATCGCCGTATGGGTGGTAGCGGTTTGTGTGGTGCTCCCTTTTGCAATTTATATAAAGTATATTGACCTAGGTGCCTCACTAGGGAAGCGTTTCGAAGGTGTTGGGATATGCTACGTGTACTTAGAGAAACGAATCGAGGAGTATATCAGAGCTATGTTCGTTACGCTTTACGCCATGCCACTAGCCATCATAGCATTTTTGTACGTTCGAGTCTCGGCCGAAATCAAATCGAGGGAGTCGACATCGGTGTCCATCCACTTCGGTCCGAATGGAGAAGAAATCATCAGGAACATCCCGGATCATTCGTACCAGTCGTCGTTAGCGTGGCCGAGAATTAATCCTGCAGCAAACCCAACGACGGAAGAAGGCGCAACTAGCGAACCCGTGGCGCCGCCGGTGCCGACGTACAATGAACGCGCCACGCAAGACAGTGACGACGACCTCGACCTCGTCAAAGAAAAGCGTACGCAAAACTATCTCATATCCATGACGACGTTGTTTGCCATGTGTTGGTGCCCTCTTCGTATCCTAATCCTGGTGCACTACTTCGTGCACGAGAACGACACGAACCAGGACCATTATGACGTCACGTATATTACGTTCACATGGTTTGGCTTCCTATCCACGTGCACCAACCCCATCCTGTTCGCATCGTGGAGTATGTCGAGTGAAACGAAGGACCGACTTCGGGGCTACTTTCGGTTCAGTAATCGACGTCGAAGTGCGTCGTCTCAGGTATGTCCACTTTGAAAATAAACTTACTATACAATGAGATGCATGGCCAAAAGAAAATAGATGTCCTGTCAGGTGTCCGGGGTGGAGCACTTAAAGTGAAGGTTACGTGTCCTGCCAGGATCCTGCTATGATTGTGTAACGTTTTAGGATCCTGGAACAGGACACCTAACTGTTATTTGCGTACATGGATGTATATTTAGTGCGTTCATATCAAATATTATATGTAAACAACGTGTACTTGTGTCATTTGTAATGCAAACGGTATGTGTTAATCCCAAATTCCCCTAAGAGTTAAAACAACACGAAGGTACGCGTTGGAACAGGTAGATACTGACGTGTTCCTTCAACGTCAAGCTTTAGTCGAGATCTATTACAATCGTGCCCAAGTAGTGTTATAATATCATTATTGATAACGTATATTTCACAATACTAGTATTCCCTTCAAATAAGTATTAAATATTCCTAATGTCAAAATGCTTCTGCCATGTCTGATTTCATAACGTGCTATGCTTAGTATGTGGTATTTTATTAGAATCATACAGTGTTACAACTGTTTTGAGGCGTTTTTGCCAAACTTTCTGTAAAACATCAAATATAATTATCATTATATAATTGGGCGTATTAAATAAATTAACTCACTATTCACCTGTCAGTTATGCATACATATACTAATATCTTGTATAACCTCTATTTAAGATCTACCTTTTAAAATTATATTCAGAGCATTAACTTAATTGTATTCCCCTTACCGTACGCTTCTGCGCTGCATGTTTCGTGCAGATATTTAGAACAAGCACGCATTACGTTCATAATATAATGGATTTTCATAACTTCCATAATTACTTTGTATTGTTAGTTATTGGCTAGTTATATACCACAAAGTATCATTACGCTATTATATAGCTAACTTTGCTTTTATGGAAATACAATAAAAGAAAAAACGTAATTACTAAATACAGCACAGGCATATTATTACCTTTTCACAAGATTGCATATCAGAAGAGTCTGTAAAGCTATGTGTGATAGTTCTGATTAATTACACTATAAACCCACTGGCACGTTGACAATCCTGTTAAGCCTACGAGTACGTTACAGTATATTAAATTGTAGTCCGTGCACAGATTATTTGAAACTTTGGTTTTCGGCTTCGAAAAATAATAACTCTTGTTTTAAGATGTGTATCTATAGAGAGGGAAAATTAGCAAAAATAAGTATTCTTTTTTCCTGTATAGAATGAATGGCACACAAGTATTCCATTTGACCACAGGGTTTCGTTAATAGAATAACATACATAAAAGAAATAATAATTTAAACAGTATATAAATATAATAAAAGTCATTTATGTAAAAGAATTAAGTATATAATAATAATAATAATAATAATAATAATAATAATAATAATAATATAAATGAGATAGCTATCAGTCTAGGTCAATCTCGTCTGGCAATTTAACATCAAAGTGTTCACATACAGTATTAGATTGCTAAGCGAAGTTGACCTAGACTAATAACAGTATCCTTTTTATTACTATTATTATTATTATTATTATTATTAGTAGTAGTAGTAGTAGTATTATTATCATCATTATTAATAATAGTAATATTAATATTATTATGTGTACATAAACGAATTTTATTATATTTATATACTATTTTATCACCGAACTCTTGTTCACGGAATAGTCGTATTTTCCATTCTCATTATTTAGTGTCGTATTTTAATTATCCTTTTGAATAAGTGTCATATTTCAATAATTTAAAGTATCTAATGAAACTGCATTAATATTAGACATACTATGAATTAGATCAAGTTTGAAAACCGCATCGCATAATTCGACTTTCGAAATGCAAATGTCTGTTTTTGAACAAGTAACTTGAACAGCTGCCATTCATTAAGCACATTTACTGTATCTTTAGCAGGTATTTAATGTCTAACAAATTTAAATATAGAAACATTACAGTCATTGAACATGACCAGTTTAGGATTGTTCACCGCAAATGAGAACCGCCACACCGTGTTGAAAGGTTACTATCAGACTATTAACAGCAGCGGCAGAAGAAATAGTACTAACAGTATGACGACTGATATTGATACTAAGTCCCTAGCGCTCACCACTTCGATTTCTCCCTGTGGCCCAATAGTAATTGGTTCATTCTGAAAAACATACTGCCTATGTCAAATGCAACATTATGATCTTGAGTGGCCGGTTTCCCCCTAAGGGGCTCCACAGTAATGACGCTCCCAGAGTGCGTCCTCTCTTTTAAGATCCAGAGTTGGCCGCCACGGAGTTCTTAAACTCTCCTCAGAGATACTCAGAAATCTACTTCCGCAGCCATGTTATTGACATCTTCTAGGTGCTATAATTAAATCAAAGCTAAAGTGGCCGCTTCGGCTGAGGTCCTTTGTCTTTTCCATTGATAAACCATCAACCCTACGTACGAGATAAAGCTTTTACCCCTAACACATTGCAAGACATTACACATTTGCATTGCAAGACCTGCAACTCATGTAGGCAATCCGTAATTGCCCAGTTTAATCGCCACGTATTTACCTAGATGTAGAGGTGTCGGTTTGGGAAGTAGAAACTTCTATTCAGTGCATGGTGTAATATTGAGTGGTTTATCGCATGTTTGGGTTTCGTACTTGCTTTTCCACCAAAGACCAGGATAACAAATCAGTCGAAAGATCAAGTAACGGAAATGTACATCAAGTGTTGATGTCATTCCACGACAGAAAAGTGGTGAAACGATGTAAACTTACATTAATTGACATTGTTTAAGGTAAACCATGTAACGATACGTAATTTTATACCTTAAACCATGGTAGATTCATTGGTAAAACATGGTTAAAAAAAGTACTTGATATTGTATTACTATATCACGGTAAAGGTAGTCCCGATAAAATTCACTGCCATTTACCAATGCTTTAGCTAGCATATTAGTTATTATACAGTCAACAACAAAGAATTCATGGTATTACGTTGTATAGTACATAACATGTAATGTGTAATGACACCCAATTTGGGTGGTATCATTATGTGCATTGTATTGGTAAAAAAATGTAAGCATACATTCAATATAAAGTAATACTTTTATTCTATTTTTCTAACTATGTATTTATTTGGGTGGGGGATTGGGTGTGGGAGTGTGGGCCGTTGTGTTCATATTAATATAAAACCATTATCAAATGCATAACATAAGTTGATGGTTAATTTAAGAATTAAAGTATTATTTTATCCACTGTTAAGTTCAGGATATGAACTATGCCATAATGATTGATATTCATACCCCCAACTATCATTACACTCATTGTACATTCACTTCAATGAAAGGGTCGTTCTGGTAGTCCGAGCCTAAATCGAGTCTTACGTCACTTCCTGTTATAGTAAAAGCATGGCGTACGTCTTCATTGTACAGTGTCAGTGAAACGCGATCCAAGAGTGTATTGTTCTGTGAACACGTTAAGATTACGACCGCCATTTCTTCATGGTGAATGGTTTCTATGGAAGATATGGTCCCAATATCTCCATTTCTCTTGATAAAGTTTCAGTTAACATCCATCATGCTCACACATGCCTACGAGATTTGTTACAGTGGTTATCGGTGCGTGTACACTTGATAGATGATCGCAGTGAGAGAACAAAATACGAAACTAGTGTGATACTTTATCTATTAATAATACAACGTTGTAATTACCTCTTGACACTTCAATTTTCATTTATTTTCGCTTGAGTCCGTGCTAATTATTTTTAACTATATCTGAACAATCTTTTCCTGATATTCAATGTTAGGTTCTCAGCACGCTCAGTAATGTGTTTTAAATGCGAATAGTAAAACAATGTATAACAATACAATTAATTACAATACATTAAATGGTCAGTGTACATTTGTTGTATTAAAATGTAAATTAAAAGTATGCATGCATATTGACGATATGTATTTTATTATTTTTAATCACATAGTTATTATATAGTAGTCTGCTTAACAAGACTCAAGATGTTGTAATTATGTTTCCTTTTCATTATTGTTACTCATTCTTATTTTTTAATTTTATTGCGGTAACGCCATGAAATGGGTACATTTATGGCATATTGCTATATGTATATTTTGAAGATTTAGTGCCAGCATGAAACATGAAATTGTTCCTTAATCATGATTCGCCTACATTTTTCTTTTCCAGCGACGTCGATTCCAAGCACATTCCAACTACGTCAACGGCGCTACATCAACGACGTTGGAGGAACACGTCGGCCTTGACAACCAAGGGAGACCTGACGCCAATGGGGAAGCGGAGTCAGCGGCCGTCTGACCTGGCCACAGTCCTACCAACTCGGGATGGAAGTTGTTCATCGTTCCACCAACTCTAGGTGGAAGTTGTTAACCGTTCCACCAACTCTGAACGGAAGCTTTTAGCGAACTCACCAACTCTGGATGGAAGTTAATCGTTCCACCAATTTTGAGTGGAAGCTGTTCATCGTTACACCAACTCTAGGTGAAAGTTGTTCACCGTTCCACCAATTTGGGGTGGAAGTTGTTCACCGTTCCACCAATTTGGGCTGGAGGTTGTTCACCGTTCCATCAATTCTGGACGGATGTTGTTCACAATTCCACCAACTCGGGATGACAGTTGTTCTCCATGCCGTCACCACAAAGGCATCCGTAGGTCAAACTCCTATCAACTCCTAGCTGGCCCTTCATTTGAAGGAGGATGGACGTCATCGTCGTATGTGTCGGTTAGCCATTGAACCTTCTCTGATCTAACATACACCACTGTCGATGATATGAGAAACAGTACCATCGAGGAAAATTGTCGTGTATCGATGAGATTGCTCCTCGCGGGCAAATTGTTTCTAAGGACAATCGATCCAAAAGTTGAGAGTCGCCAGACATGTAACTATTACACGATGGTGTCCGTGTTAGAAATCGTTCCTCAGAAGTTCCCCAAAATAACTCCGGGCTACCCCTGGGGCCAAGTATCAGTAATAAGGTCGTACTATTAGATAATCAATTTGCTTCCCGAAGAAATGTATGCGCATTGGGTATCTAATTTGTAGGATATAACCTCCAGCGACATCAACAGAATGCTAGACTTACAGTTATACTGATTGTGAACCTTAAATATCAACTCGTTCATATTGTATTATTCATATTATGTATTGAGATATTCTATGTAATGTATAATACATGCAACACCTTTAATGAAATGCAGGCTATTTGACTGTTAAATCGTTGGTTTGGTTATATAAAAGTATTTTATTTGCCTGACATGGTCAAATCCAAAGTTTATGACTGAAAATTGACATCTAAATCTTCAATTTAGTAAATGTCACTAATGCGACAGTTGAACATAACGTGTGACCATGCCATTGAAGCTCTGAAGCACCAATGCTATATGTTGCACCATTTATAATATTGATATGAAAGCAATTGGCCAACCAAGTGATGCTTATATGAAGGAAAATCCAAACATAACCGACAGGTGTCGTGCCCTTTATTACGACTGAGAATGAAATCTCGTCAATATTGACAAATATTGAATATTACAATATTTTATATTTATGATTTCCTGTTATAATTACCCGAGTGATAAATAGGGCATTGTACAGATTCCCTGTGATTTAAATGGTTAAGAATTGCATACAATGGCATGTATAATTAAATGACATCAGTATACGATAGGGAATAGTTACACGAATAGTGATGAGTGTTTACCATTACATTACATGTATCTCCCTTCCCAGTGCTATGACGACAGTTTTAGTACAACTGATACCGTTTATGCGTAATTGAAAATAATGCGTATATTTAATGATTTTTAAGAACATACAGAATTTTAAAACAGTCTAGATGTTTTCCCTTTTTAGAGAATTGGACATGTTGCACATGTCCGTAAAAATGGATAAATATACACTTTAAACTAAATTAAGAATATCCAATAAATCATCATAATTACTTGCAATTATCGGTACCGATAGTAAAACTGGCACTGACTGACATTGTTCTAATACCATTAATATGTTGTACCATCGATTATATTATACTCAATTCAAATGTAAGTCCACATAAGTCATTGGCTTATGCATGAATAGACCATAATCCTGCAACAGTTGTTCAGAGCATCTATATTGCATTGGCTTTTGAAGTAGCCATGTCTATCGAATAGGTATCGACTGTGTTAACAAACAAAGTAATATAATATATTTTCGTGCTGGAAATCTGTTATATCTGTGTGGACACTGCTATCTTTTTATGGCCTTATACCTTCCTACACGTGTCAGATTGTTTTCACCTAATGATAATGATGGAAAAGTCAAAACTAGCATACGATAAGTGTGATGAATTTGACATGACATATATTGCAGATCTATATCTGCTCTATCTATAATTCACACCCATTCAGATAGGGACCGCCAATTCTTCGTGGTCCCATTTGCCCTAGATTATGAGCTGTAGTGGTTTCTATGACGACGGAATCCACGTGAATGACGCACGCGGCGCCTTTGATCAATGGCGTGTGACGTAAACACGGACGTGTACGTGATGTACGAATCAGCACGTACGGGTTCGAAGATGAACGTCAGCAGGTCCGACGTGGAGCGTAATTAATTCACCGTTCTCATTGTCAGGAACTTTACCTGAAAGACTGAGTTTGCAGTCATCCGAGTAAATACCGTTTATTTTAAAGAATTGTGGATATGTATATATGCATCAAACACGATATAACCCTTGTTATTTTTATGGTACACACATTTGGTTTATTATATATTAATAATGTTATTAAACATATTACGATCTGTGTCCAAAGAGGTGTCAATACAGTTCATCTAAGTAATATCATTCCATGATGTAGCATGACGTTTCTGTTTGATATATTCAATAGTGTATATTTTTTAGACGGCATTGCATGCACATTATTTGTTTCATGATGTTGGTTCTCTAGGATATTTAAGCTATTGGAGATACATGTGCCTTCCTCTCTGAGCACCCTGGGAAGTATGGATTCTAATTTGTCTAACAACTAGAACTCTCTACAGCACAGGTATGTGTACTCTCTCTCACACACACACACACACACACACACACATGTACACACGCATATGCACACACATACACATACACACACACACACAAACCACACACACACACACACACACACAAACACATACACACGCATAAACATACATTCACACATACACACACGCACGCACACCACAAACAAACAAACACACATTTATACATACATACATACATACATACATACACACACACACACACACACACACACACACACACACACACACACAAAACATATACACACGCACACATACATTCACACATACACACACACGCACGCACGCACGCACGTGAGCGCGTTTGTTGTATATATTTGAATTATAGGTGCACAGAAACAGACCAATCCCGTTAACGTGTTGTTACGATCGTGATTTTGTGTGTATGCCTGTTCTATTAAACAAAGACTAGTTTTGTTCATTGTGTGTTTTGTTTTGATATAATAGTATATGTTTCTACCGAAATAGCGCAACTTTGAGAGAAATAATCATGTAATGCACCTGGATGAAAATCTAGCCCAGATATTATGAAACCTTTTGTGCACGATTTCATGCTCCATCTCAAATTTGATATAGGTTTTATGAACAAAACCGTGAGTTGATCGAGCATGAAAGCGTGCTAAAAATTCATCATTTCCGCGCATGGTTTCTGTTTTACAAAGCGATCGTAGCTGTAAGAGAGTGTGAATCGTAACGTTATCTCGACCTACGTCACATGCACTTATAATGAATTACGCCTCTCGTAGCGCTGTGTTTGCTTTGTGGAACGGGACCAAGGGCAACTTAATGAAGCTCTCGTGTACAATACGAATGTATATCCCTCTCGCAATGTGGTCTCCATCGTAATACTTGCCAGACAACTTACGAGAGACTTACGGCCTCGTAATCATGGAAATGATAGCATCATGAAAGACCACACGAACGCTGATACTCAATATAGGAACATTAAATGTTCATTTATAGCTAATTACCTTTTGCAATTATTAATCAAATTATATACATAAATGGAAAGTAGTACAATAAGTAAGAGTCAATTCACGACAGCGGATCATATGACAGATGTGATTGGAACCTAATGGTATGTTTGTATCTACCAAACAGCATTTACCACAGCCAGTCTAAATATGTTAAATCGATAGATACACGTAGATAGTATCATCCTATACTAGAGGCATTTCGTGACCATACGCTGAAGTATATGTACCAGATGAAACGGGGGAAGAAAAATGTTGTATTTACGCTGATAACGTCATAGAATAGCATTACGCATGAACTCAGCAGGCGTTTTACTACGATTTTGATAGCTATGATGATTAGAAATATACTAATAGTAAAAGGGTATTGGCCTACTGTAATAGCAAAAGGGTATACGAGCCCATCCATCTACGCCTACAACACAGCTCTGCCATATATAACCATTTCATAATATCACAGTCATCGTAAATTATAATTTCCAATTATTCCGTTTACACATGCTAAAATTAACTATCCAAGAACTTAGCCACGGGACAGTTGGCTCACCGCGGGACAGTTGGCTCACCACGGGACAGTTGGCTCACCGCGGGACTACTTCCACTTTGCTTCAGTAGAGCCAGTCCCGTAGGTTAGTCGATGGGTACTTGGTATGTTTAATATGGTATAGGATGTTATATATGTAACCAACCTGTGTACACACATATGTTCACCTACCGGAACATCTGTCACACGTCTAGACAGTGTTACACATTAACCAATCATTCGAGCATCTGCCTGTGTTTGGATCTCATCACATTCGATCTCGTTTCAACAGGAAGTATAACCAAAAAAAATAGAGAAAAACTAACATCAAATGGGCCTCAGGGGAAGCGATGTCTAATGTTTTTCCTCACTTGTATTTTTTCGATTACTTTTAGACCTTGTTCTATAGACTCTGATAACAAGAATTCAAAGTCACTATCATTTGGCGTTGTCCGTTGTGTGGTATCAATTCGAGGAATTGATTATAGTTGCTTTTTCGTTTTTATCTCTCGTCTTCTTTGATGTTTCAAACCAAAAGTCTTCTCTGCTCGGCAGTATTGGTCTTCATTAACTAAGACTTAATATCATCACTATTGCATTATATAAGATCTGTCATTACGTTTCCATTTGGTCACGATTTGTAAAGTTATCCGAGATGTTGACAGGTTGTGTTAAAGTTACCAACTCGCGGTATTTATAGCTGATTAACATAGATTTGAGTGGTTATTGTCATTTAGGCTGTGATCATTTGTCTCGGATTGTTCACTTTAATTTCCAATCCATTAACATAGAGTTTAAAAACAATATGTATAATTGATTTTAACAATAACTACGATAACTACAATAACTAATTAATATACTAATTAATAAAGGTGTACGCATGTTGGACGATCCAAAACAAAGATAAGAAAATCTACATGTATGCATGTTAGGGCATAATTACCAATAGATTCCAAAATGATTGGTTTTAAATAAGGATGAGCAGGCCAAAGGATAGACAAACTTCTAAGCATGTTTGTTATTGATGGAGAAAAAAAAAGAACCACAACGACAGACCCCCATATCGATAATGTTCGTTAATGGGGACATTAATTAGCTACGAGGACTTTACGTTGACGGCGTGAGTGGTGCGTCCCTCTCTAGGGTAAGCCAGGTCTAATTGGATAAGTCATGTAAATGTGGGGATTTGGGTCCATGTTGAACACGTACAAAACCTACTGACTGTCGGAACCAGGTCAGAACCATTCCAGGAAAGCTGGTCACATGGCATAATGCTAGGACTTGTCCTTGTTAAAGACGTTTCGTGGGAATCTTTACGATTTTTAACGATTTTTTAAACGATTTTTTTATTTTTTATTTAATTAGTACATACGTAAGCGCCGATTTTATCTAAAGAAATATGTTTTAAAAAAAATCATTAAAAATCTAAAATGTAAATGCTACGTTGACGTCTGTTGAAATGCCAATTTTTCAAAGATAAAATGTAAAGTGTAATAAATCTATTGTAATTGTCAAGGAATTGCTTAGAACATATCCCGGTATAACTACCAATCGAAACACCTCGAGATATTTCAGTTCACCCTTACTCAAAAGATGAAATCATGATGAAATATAGCAAAGCGGAAACGACGCGAGAGTGTTCCAATTGGTACACCTACCAAGTGGATACAACTTGAACATCTAAAATACAAAAAAAAAGAAAATTCATATTTCCAGTCGCATCATAATCTTATACGAATTTGACGATTGTCAGAACTCGGTTCGGTGAATTACACTGGCTGTCATAATATATAGTGTGACATTGGCATACCCACAAGGTTACGACATATGTATCATTTCATGTTCAAGCTAAAATTGCATGAGGATTTATGAACACAATCTGTATTTGAGGACCATGTAATTCGACTAATAAACTCGTAATGGTGTGGCCTTTTGTTTAAAAGA
>JAUTBQ010146781.1:0-14766 GCA_032361185.1 Lepetodrilus ovalis | reverse complement strand
GTGTGTGTGTGTGTGTGTGTGTGTGTGTGTGTGTGTGTGTGTGTGTGTGTGTGTGTGTGTGTGTGTGTGTGTGTGACGGGGCGGGTGTGCATAAGTCATTAGTAGGTATGCAATAGCTTACATTATAAAAGCGAGGGGTAGAAGTTAAGGACATGGTTTGACGATGTGAATGGAGGTCAATCACTTTTTATTATTTGGGGCTTAAAATAATACTAATTGCAAAAGTATGTATACGTTGTTAAAGTACCCGTTAATCTGATCATGTAATCTTAATGTGAGAAATCTAAATCATAGCTTAGGCTACTATTAATACATTGAAATTAATATAAAATTAGACGATAAAGCCAGTATGTTCAAGGGTTAACTGTGGAGTGAACACATTGACATTAAAGGCATAATATCACAGATATGTATGGTCGTTTTGGTCACTTGACATACTTCCAAAAACCTTTCCATCGCTGTATGGTAGACAAAATACCACTGCACCCCAACGATAATGAGAACCGAATGGTTTTTTTTACTAACGGTCGTCAATCTGTAGGCCTCTACTTTTGTTTTCCACGTTATATGCATACAAAGGGGCATAACTCAACTACGCTTTCCTTGATCAAAGTGGTAGGACTCGATTTCTTAGAATTTCTTAAAAAATCAACTGATGCTTCAAATACAAGATAATTAATAGTCTGTCGCACTAATTCATATAACATTTATGATAACTATGATAACTAAGTTTTGGGGAATAATTACGTCAGTAAATAACAACTTTTGGGTGGACAAATCGAGCGTAAGTAGTCTCAGATAGAAATTGGTTTGTCCGTTACATACCGTAGGTCAACCAGCCGTGATAGTATGCCTTTAATATAAAAGGGAAATTTACGACGACTGCGTCGAATAGAACCTATGCAATAGCAGGGCATCCGGGCTCCAATGGAATCCCCGAGAACCCGGATGATGGCATTTGCACGTTCATGCGTGGTATTCAGATATTTGCTGCCAAAATGATATTGTATATTAATACTCATGACCTCATTTACTTTGATTGCCTTCTAGGACCATTGATGGCTAATACCAAGATGGAAACCCTTCGGGAAGGAGACTGGGAAACAGGATAGTTTTGCACCCATAAGAGGAGGCAATCACAGTCTATAGTACTGTATACAGAATGTAATGGTCGTTTTCTGAACATGCTATTGCTTTGTAGACATGCTAGATAACGCCACTCAATCGTACCTCCTTGGACAGAATATCGTCATAGACGTGGAGCGCATCTATGGGCCAATATCAATGGCGTTGACGTTGTTTCCTAATTGCTTATTCCTGACCTACGAAGTCAAGAGACGCAATGGAGCAAACACGAACACCATAAAAATTCCACAAGCGCTGATCCTCGTCTTGTCGTCTGCCGACACTGCGGGCATTTTGTTCGGTTATCTCCCAGTGTGGATACTAACGGCGTCGAAGAGTTACACCAAGATAACCTATCTTCATTGCGTCTGCTCGTACTTCCTCAACGCCTTCTTTACCCTTTCCCAGTGCCTGATGGTCCTGATTTCAATGGAGCAATTCGCGTCCATCTGCAAGCCGTATTTGTACATCCGCTACTGCAACGTGTCCGTGATGGTAGGGGGTGTGCTCTGCGTGTCTACGTATTCCATAGTAGTAGGGATGATCCCCATGCTGAGTGCTCTGCGCAACATCTCCAAAGAAGTCCCGTACGTGCTTCTGTTCTCGTCTTACGCAGAGGTGCATTACGACTACATGATCATAGGGCAGGACGTGCTGCTCGTGTCCATATTGCTGCTCTGCAACATCTGCGTGATACGGACCTTGAAGACCATGGAGGCCAACGTGGCGACGATGTGCGTCAACGACAGGAAAGCCTACCTCAGACAGCTGGATCTCCTCCACGGAACAGGAAGAGAGATCTCCAGGATGATGGCAATGATAAGTCTGGTGTTCCTGGCGTGCTGTGTGCCTAATCTGGTGAGTACTATAAATGGTCTTTGTAAAGATTATGATAGTTTTGTACAAGTTCGAGTAGCCATTAAGCTCGACCTAGAAGCATTAAAAACCGAAAAAACTAAATTGACAAATATGCTTCTGATTGTCGTTTCTGGGATGCGTTTGGTAAATAAATTTCTAGTTATTTACAAACAATATACAGTTTCTAACAGTATCTAATATAATATTAATGTTGTTTATACCGAATATAAATATGTAACATTCTCATGGTTTTCATGAGTTTTACCATGGAATATCAAGTACAGTACTGTATATATTTATGTCTATCATAAATGAATTTCTATCTGAAAAATACTTACATTTTATTTGTCCACTGATGTACTTCTTCCCCAAAACACGATAGTTACCAAAAGAATATATATTTTATACGAATACAAGGAACGTAGCTCTAATTGTCTTGCCTTTGGAACTTATATCTGCTTGTATAGATCGAATTCCTCCCAATGTAGATCGACGTAAGGGAATTTAGCGATATAAAATTGCGGATAACTATCACAAATATATGTATTTTTACATTTATTTCTTTAAAATAGTGCTACTCGCTTATGTTGTTATCTGTGATTGTATACCTTTAATGACAGTATTATTGGTAGCATATATCTCTTTCCTCTCTGATGTGTCTAGGCTTCAAATAATGTTGTTTATTATATTTTTTCAGATTCGAGTGATATGTCGTCGAATCAACGTTCGTTTCTCGCCACTAACGGATTACATCATTTGGCGTATCTCTATAACGACAGGCGTCTTCAACCCATTTCTTTACTGTTTGCTTCGAAAGAGGTTCAGACAGACGTTCCGGGAACAGTGTATGAAACTGTTCGTTTGTTGCAGGAACAATCGAATTCATGACAATATAACCCAATCGAACGAGACGCAAACCAAAAGAGTTGCTTCTGGGTTAATGATCGACCACGTTGTGCATGTGCTACCCCTGTGAAGAGTGCATGACTAGCTTAGTAAGGTCATCCTGTTAGTATATGTTGTGCAATATTTGGTGTGCAACACGGCTCCAATGCCGCCGTATACACAAGACCACGTGGAGTTCGGATATACATTTTATTTAAATGTACACTTGAAATCGTATTTAGATAGTATGGCGTAAATAATGATCAGAGTAATTAATATGTCATATACAACATATAACTTTTTACTTAAACTTCGTTAAAATAGATAAACATATTGATGCATGTCATTGTGTTGCTATTTACTATATATAGCGACATATAATGCTAATTTCTGAATAATTCTAGTTATTATGGTTCACTATTGAATAGGATGTCAGTGACCAACAAAAAGAGCATATCTGATTTCTGTGTAAGAGAGGATATCAAATAGCATTGTGCCATACATTGTTCTGTCTTCTCGCTACAATGTCTGGTGGCTTTTCGTCGTCGAATACAATTACTAATTACTTGTTATAACTTTCTAGCGTAAAGGTCTGACATTTGGCAATATGCTTTGACAATGAATTATATTTTATTGCAGTCAACGTCCGGGTACATGCTACACAAAATATATTATAGATATCTATTTGTTTCTATATATGTATGCATATTAAAATTTTAATCAAGTTGAAAAATTATTATTATTATTATTATTATGTATTATCATCATCATCATCATTATTGCTAGTTTTATTTTATCCCCCGGTCAATGTGCAACGTTCCAATATGACCTTTAGCAGATGACATTATAACTAGCTTTACATTAAAATCGTGACTGAACATATAAAAGTTATTAAATCATATACGAAGCACAGGTGCGTCATGCATGTTATTGAAGTACAGGTTTAGGCAATAAATCAGCGAGATCATATATTTTTTTTACATGTCCTCTTTATAATAGTTTCATCATGTACAATGTATCGTATAGACTTAGTAACAGAAACCAACGAAATAATTGGTATTGTCGTCATCACATTGCTATCATGAAGATAGTATGGCGTAAATAATGATCAGAGTAATTAATATGTCATATACAACATATAACCAACGAAATGTTAGCGCTCAGCATATCACTAGTGTGGAGTTGTGCATTATTATATTTTTATCATTATTATTGTATTACGTCCCACGTCTTTTAGATCATATTCACCATAGCCATCACGCAATCGTTGTCCAAACTCGTGTAATGATTTAAACATATGTTTATTCAGCAAAAAAAATGAGGATTTGTAAACAAGCTGTACAGGCAGGTTATTTCAATACCACTCCTTATATAATCAGTATACTAGTATTAAAGACATACAATCACATACTGTATACCGAACAAAACCAAAAGAAGAAACTTAATTTAATTACTGAGTTCCTCACAAGAACCCATTTCTTATTATGAAATATGTCTAGCCCATATATATGCTTGTATGTCTGTTCAAGAAATTAAGGTTATCCTTAAACAGTGCGCTGGTATGGACCATTTTACGTAAATCATTAAATGGGCATGCATAAGATCACGTGACCTTTCCATGGGAGCTAGATTTACGTCATCCTCGAAAACACATGCCATTATGACTACACTAACTTCCGTCAAATATTGATACGTAGTCATAATGGCCTGTGTTTTCGAGGATGGATTTACGTAAGAATACACATATCGTTCATGGCACACACAAAAACCCATGTATACAAATCTGTAGAGAATAACGATTTCAACTTCCTTGGACAGTTTATGATCGACCGTGGATGCGTCATGTGCCAATCTAATTAAAATTAGATACGAAAGTTCCACTGCCAAGATAATGGGAGCGAAACTTTCGTATCTAATTTTAATTAGATTGCGTCATGTGCAGGTCGAAAGCTGCACAAACCATACCGAAAGTGGTGCAACATCCAAGATCAGGAGCAACGTGAGTGACGTCACGGATGGTTGCTGGACAAAATACGGTTACATCATCTGTGCCATCTCTGTAGACCTCTTATCTAGACGTGTTGATAGGTCCAGTTCTGACGTCAACTCACCGTCGTGTACACTCTAGTGAATGTTTGCCCAACTATTTAAGGAATTACGTCAGAAGTGACTTGCTTTATGGCATCGTGGATGCTAGTGGGTTCACGTGAGCAAATTCCATGAAGCGCAAAGGTCAAAGAATTAACATTATAGAGAACCGTAGTTCGTTAGCTTCTTTAAATCCAAATCAACGTCCCCAATTAGGCCAAATACATTTCCTTTTCGGAGTTAGGTTGGGGAGGGGGTGTAGATCAGTATATTCATACTCGGTTTGTACTAATTCTTATAGCTACTGCAAAGTGTATTTACTCGACATACATAAAATCATGCTTATACTTCCCAAAACCTGTTCAATGCTGAAAAGTAGACACAATTCGTATAAGTTTTGAACACTAGTCCTCCCAAACACATATGCAACGCCTTATGCAATAACATAATGTGGTGCCATGATACGCCTACCTCACAATAATATACGTATCACGATAGAGTAATAAAATTAAATGGAGAACCGTTAGCATATGAAGGTTATTTCTTTTTATGTTCTGTATTAATAAATACGAAATAGACTGAAAATCTGAAAGCTTTAGAAATATCACCCATTTTGAATTAATTATGAATCGATTCACTAAGAGTGAATCACGTATCGCGATATTACAAGAAAAACTGCAATGCATCGGTGAATCGTGACTGCCCTAAATTATATACTAGTACCCGTCTGCAAATACGCACTTGAAATATTGACTTTTTGTTTATATGAAAAGCGCTGAAGCTTCCTTCTGACTGAACTATTAGTTAATTAATATTACTGTTCTATATTGAATCTCTCCATAAACTGGTAGCAGTCATGTAGGCGGCCATTGTGAAGTCATATGAACCTTCTCCTACATTGAGTCACTGCAAAATTATTACATGTGCAATATAATTACTATATTTCGTGTTTCGCCAATTACGATCGGCAATTATATTACGATAATTTAGGAATGTACGTGTGCAGAGGACGGCTTGTAGTCTAACGTGACGTTACCTAGCATTCTATGACGGCTTAACTATACTAGTGTAGCAAAGACGTCCAAGAAATAGGAGGCCAATTGACAAAGGGAAGCATATAGACTAGTCATTAAGTACTAGGTATATTCCAGCTATGGATGCATTACTATAATGGCAGTGCTATATTGTGTTACGGTACGTCATATAAT
The DNA here is from genome assembly GCA_032361185.1 of Lepetodrilus ovalis. Classification (NCBI taxonomy): domain Eukaryota; kingdom Metazoa; phylum Mollusca; class Gastropoda; order Lepetellida; family Lepetodrilidae; genus Lepetodrilus; species Lepetodrilus ovalis. Next base: position 8,602 of record JAUTBQ010146781.1, on the reverse strand, counting down.
TATTTGCGGTGCACTGCGTCATATCATAGTACGTAATTATGATGTGGCTAGATCTACGGTAACTATTTGTTTCCTAATACTAAATTACTAATAATAACATTCAATTCAAGTTTATATATGTTACCACAGTCAGTGGTATACGAGATATATTACATGCTTCCTTCTCCGAGCGGCCAGAAACAGAGAACCTACCAAGAAACTTCCATTACACTGAAGGGTATTTCAAGTTAGGGACTTACACCAATACTAATAATTGCACATTTTGCTTGAGCACACATCTACATATATCCATACTACCCAGATATAATAATATGGGAGTGTATTCCACTCTTTGTAGTTTTCAATTATTTTATAGAAATCATTACGCTGTTATTAAAGCAGAGAACCATCTCGGTTTCAATATACAAAGGAGGTAGATCAATACTGACACGGTTGAAACTGAGCATCGGCTTGAAACAGTATAGACGAAAGGAGAACTATTATTGGCATGTTGATAGAACAGAAAGTAGCACGAGAGGGAGACGGTAATCATTACAAATGACAGTAGTCATTAGACATTAGCCGGATTAATTAGCCATGCTATTAGCTAGACAATCCATCTGTCTCTCCTTAAGACAAGAACGATGACCTAGTGGCGATCGAACCTTGGTCAAATCTAAAGAAATTGCATCTGGGCCCGGGGAACAAACACAATGATAAAAAGCAGTCACATATTGATTGTCGAAGTTCGATAACGTGGTCCATTTCATGATCAGAGAATACGAATTTTAAATAAAAAGGAAAAATGCCATCCTTTAGATCTAAAACGCAGTATCAATTAATACTTTTCCCCTTTTAAAGTCGAGAATCAATCATGGGCACGATTAGACCTTCAAAGTACTACACGTACATATTGTTAAATCAATATAGTAAGACACATTACGCCATATAGTAGATGTATATAGGCGGTTTGGAAACTTGCATTCCAATTCTTGAAAAGAGTTCATCTACTATGCTCGGTACAGCTGAACCCAAGTTATTATTTATAATAAATATCTGTACAACATTTATTACAATACGAGTCATGACCGCAAAGTCCGCGCATCAAATACAGCATGTCCCAACTTAGGTATTATTTATGTTCCCCAAGAATCGTCGATGGAGGCGGAGTAAGCTAATGACGATGTCCATGTTATACTTCATACGGTAGACTACGCACGATTCATCACATTAAAACTCTTCAGAATCGAATTATTTCAACCCCCAGCTGAGAACCGTTGTCAAGTTGCCTTCACTCCAATTTGATTCATATCGTATATCGTACAATCCTCATTGCCACGACAACCAATAACGCGAATGTAGTGTTGTAAGTCGCACCAAGCTTCACGTCGGTAGTGTTATCATTTTTGCATATACACATAGAAAATAACAAGAGTATTCAACACTTCTGCACTTTATTTCATTTCATCAATGTAGAGAACGTTCAATGTATGTAGTATAGTCCACGACATGGTGATGGCTACACGCGTCTATTACAGTATGCTTCACACCTATTCCTTCCAGTAGGCACCTCTACAGGCAATGGCACCGGCAACGGAAGCTCCATTTAAAGTAAATTCATCAAGTATCATTTTATTGTAATCCAAACATCTTCCTTACAGACTTGCGTTAACTTAATAGTAACAGAAAGAATACAACTGAAAGTGAAGCAACAAGCCCCCAAATAAAGAGATAAAATGAAAGAAACCCAGGAAAGCTTAGACTACATATTGTCCTTGGAACTTGCACCCAACTGTACCTTAAATGTGCAAATACACTGTAAATCCTACACCACTGCATCACAGGCTACTATATTATCTATAGTATGAATGCTGTATTTTACACTCAACAAAATAAATTAAGAGCCAATAGCATTATTTTAATTAACTTTACATTATTGTAACAGTGAAGAATTTCATGATACAGATACTCTTCAAGAACTTATAATGGCACCAGTTTCCTCAAGGAAAGTTCCAAAATGTGGGTAGAAAGCTTCCCACATAAAATATTTGCTGGCCCTTAATGTATCTTGTTGAGATTATTTAGTAATCTATTCTGTGCAATGTAAGGTGCCAAACTTGTTATTTCATTCATATGTATATCTAATCAGGTAAAACATATTAGTTAATATTTCAATAACAACTTTAAATCCTGCATGCAGACCATGAACAACGTGCACATTCTTATGTATAATAGTAATAGTCTGCATGGCTCACATGCTATAGATCCCAAATGTAATTCCATCATAGTTCATATCCTAATGGTAAGTCCTGCCAAGCCTAATCAAGGACAATGACCTGTAGTACCAGTTTTAGGTGAGAAAAATTAATTTGCACTTTGGTCTTTTCCATGATGTGAGCCAAAATAATTAGTATTTAGTGCAAAGAAAAGAAAAGAATAAACACTGTCCTAAGTGAAATGAGATTTGCATTAGCAAATGTAAAGTGCAGTAAAATGATAATTATTTCCATCAACTGTCCAACATACAGACGTCTACACAAACAAACAAAAACAAAATATAGCACTCAATCTTGTAGAAAAGCAAGCATGTCAACAAACTTTTCAGATAGAAGTAAAATTCTATCCATTCCACACTCAACATTGGCAACAAAAAAAAGGTCATACAAAATTAAGTTACATTGAAAACTATTATGTCAGTGATTTCCAATTGTTTCAAATCTAAAATGAATAAATAAAATGAGAAGAAAAAAAATTCCATTCATAAACTGACATGAAACATGAAAGACGGATGTCCTTGTTCAGATAGATGTGACCAGATACATAACAACTCTTGATGTCTTTAATTTAACCTTCTTTCTGCTGTAGACTACCAGAGAAGCAACAGTAATTGTATTCCATCCAATAGGTTATGGTATAATTTATGGTACCCCCAAAAACGAGTCCAAATTATGAAAAATCAGTGAAGAATTATACATTGCACTTATATGGTACCAAAACAATTTTGTATTACATGTAATTCAATAGATATCCATTTACTACTGGGTAATCATCCACTCAAGATCCATCATGTTCTTGTAGGGTAGAGAAATAAGCAGGAGGTAATGAATGGGTAATCATCCCCATGTTTATGGATGTATTTGATTTTGATTTAATTTTGGGTAACAAAATATTATTCATTTAATTGTAAATATTAATGAAACTGCAAAATGTCTATGTCAAAATAATTTGTTCTGTTAACCCTCTCCCTGCTGAATTACACACATACAGGGCTCGACAGTAAGGATTGTCCGCCTGTCCGGGACAGGTATGATCCACAGTCGGACATGTGAATTAGCCCAGATTAACAAGCCTTTAGCTGTACAGTTACATGTCCAATAGGGCACAGGGACAGGTGCTTCAAAAGTTCATGTAGAGCCCTGACATACCCTGTTGTTTAGGGCATCTCTGGTTGCCTGCAGCATGGAGAGGGTTAATAAACATACCCAAACAATAATTTCTGCACTAGCTTGCAAGTTCCACCTGGTTTTCGTGATAGGAATAGCATGTATAGTGTAGATGGATGTTGAGCTGAACCGTGTTTATCTGATGACTGGAGCACTACTGTGAGTGAGCATGGCATCAAACAAGCAGGAATCTCAAACTGTATGTCACTACACCAACAGACACTGTATTCACAGGAAACATTGGCAGACAGCATAGCACAATTTATACATCCATTCATTCATACATACAATCACACGCTCACGCATACCATGTAATAAAAATTAAATTACTCCAAGAAAATGAATCTGAACATGTGATATGTAAAACAAAGTGATGGATGAATATCAGAAATCAGTAATCTCATCAAAATTTAAATTAGCCGATATATATTATATAATATATGTAAATATAGCAAGTCTCGATCGAATTTTGTATTTTATTTCCCAGACTTGAAAGGCCACTTAATGTTTCAGTATCAAATCAAAGCAATTGTTTACTTCAAAGTTACCCCCTTGTATCATGCATAACAACACATGCAACATCGACAGGCAAAAACCTTTCAAATTTACATTATGTATATCAACAACCTCTCAACATCATTGCACATTTTACAAACATTAAACATGAAAAATAGAGTACATATCTAAATTTACAATTCAGAGCACAATTCACAAAATTGCATATCAAAATTCATTCAATTCTCAAAGTCATACAAAAACTTTCACACCTGTAACTTTACTCCCATTTATATATATACATGTATATATATACTGTATGCTATGTGCAGTCCTCTATAGAGAGTTAACATTATTACAGTCTGTTCAAGCAACACCAATAGCTATATAATAGGAACAAGGAGGCCACTCCCATGAAAGCACCCTCACTAGACTGGGAAGAAATGGGGAAATGTGACCAAGTCATTTTCTTTTAATATTCAAAATAAACATTGATTAGTTGTCAGGATATAAGTGTCAAAAATCATCTTTTTAAATAATACTATAACAGATAGTCAAGGTCCTCAACATGGTAAATAAATTTTTAATAAATGTGTGGTCATGATGCATGAATTGTGTTCATCTTCTAATATATTGTATCATAATTTGATTTGAACTTTTCAAAAAAAAATTCATGAAATATTTCTAATTATATTTGTAATCGCTTCGTCACATTCTACCTCTTCTTCCAAACATTGGATCACACATAGAATGACTGCCTCTCCCTTTTCTTCTTGCTTCTCCTCTTCTCTGGTTGCTTCCTCTGAACTGGTTCACTCTCCACAACCACAGCTTCTGCTTTATCTGTGTCTGGAGAAACAGTACTGCCCGTCGCCGCAGATTCAACCAAGATCTCAGGCTTGTCTCCTTCAACATTCACACCTTTAATGCAGCAATCACCACTGCCTTCACTCACAACGCTCTGGTTCACCACGCAGCTGCCTTCACTCACAATGCTCTGGTCCACACAGCTGTCCATGCTTACAACACTCTGGTCTATGCAGCTGTCCATGCTTACAACACTCTGGTCTATGCAGCTGTCCACGCTTACAACACTCTGGTCAATGCAGCTGTCCATGCTTACAACACTCTGATCCACCAGAGAGCTTTCCACGCTTACAACACTCTGGCTTTTGTCCGATTCAACTCCCTGGGCAGTATTCTCCCGCTCCTTGTCGTTCTTCGTCGGGGTCCCAGAGTCTCCGAAGCCCTCGTCGGCGACCCTGGCCTCGTACATGCGGTCGATGTCCTGGATGTGGAGGTGCATGTCCTCCGACATCTGAAGGAGGTTCTCGGCCATCTCCAGGAGGGACACGTGTCCGGAGTCGCCGTAGCTGGTGTCCGGCGCATCCTCCGGCATCTGACAGACCTCGTTGAGGGCGATCTCGATGTCCGCCTCGCTCAGTTCCGGGAGGTCCACTTTGTTCCCCAGAAGGTCCGACTCAGACGGAGATTTGACCAAATCGTCGAAGCCAGACGCTATGATCTCATCCAGCTCAGAGGCCAGATTGGAGTGAGTGTCTGTGTCTTCTGCAGATGACAGAGGAGTTCCAGAGGCATCGTCCGTCTGAGGACTCGTCGTGTCGGAAGGTTTCACGACGTCAACGTCCACTGGCGTAACGGGATCACTGGATAGAGACTGAACAGCTGCTTGCGGCCTCCACAGCTGTGTAGTGGATAAGGCAGAGGTCTCGGACGATGGACTGTTCAAGAGGAACAGACAATCGTCCTCCAAAGGAGTATTCGCCGCGAAGATCTTCCCTCCAGTGCATTGAGAGTGACAGCCAGGAGAAGACGACTCTTGCTTGGGAGGGAAGAGAGCAGCGAAATCTTTCGAAAGGAATTCTTTGGTTTTGTCGTCGTCCACTGAGTGAATGTTCGATACCGACAGGTCCTTGATGGCACCGAAGGTATTGCTTTCAAGGCTGAGAAGACTGAAAGGTGGGGGCGACGTCTTAGTGCTGTCCGGCGCGGCGTAGGCCCCCATACTCTCCACACACTTATCACAGGCACACAGGGGAGGGTGGGGGTTGGTCAGCCACGTGCCGTCGCCGCGGTACAGGTCCTCCACGCTCTTGTTTGGCACGCGGGGCACGAAGGTGGACGTGGTCTCATCCAGGTATGTCTGGCTGCACTTCCTCTTGTGGTGGCTCCTACCATCAGATGACTTCGACACGTCCACTTTCAGGATGGAGTCCAGTTCACAGTCGGTGATGACGGCTTCTGGAGAACATGAGGACAGGAATCTGATTAGTTCCATTACTATATATCGCCAGATATTTACAGATAAATTATGGCAATTCCATAGTCGTCAAAGAAGTTATGGACAAGACTTTCGATCTTTTTGTCTGATATTTATATTTTTAGAAAAATTGCCTTAAACATCTTTGCCATTCCTATTTCTCATCAATTGAAATATCAAGTGTTTCTACAATTTCTTTCACAAAAATTAGGTAATTCCAAAAACTTACATATAGCTCTAATGGTTAAAGTAAACACGCACAAAAAGGAATCATTATGCCTACTAAAAAGGTAATTTAGTAGTCCATCTATGCTATTTTGTGCTTTAAAAATAACTTAACATAATCAATTAGGAACAAAACTAAATCTGCAATCTCATTACCATGCTTAACCTTTTATGACTCTTCATTGAATATTTTTTTCTAAATGGAAGGTTTGGGTTTACTCTTCTCATGAGCATACTTGGGGGCCATTTCTTTCACCGCAGTAGTGTTCTGAGTATTCTGGACAGACAGATTTGTCCGGAACCTGTGTGGACTGTACTCGCTAGCAAGGTGATACAGATCGCACAGGGAAAGTACAGTCATGTCATACATCTAAGGGCAGTCTTTGCCACCATCTTGCTTTCACTAGTTGAAAGGAACATCCTTCAGGTCAATCAATGCATTTAAGGAGATTTGCGTTATCTCCTCTTTGCCGGTCATTAAGGACACGGCAACAACACCTAGAACTGATGAACAGAGAGGTGTCTGAGGACCCACCTGCTGGAGTTATCTCCTCTTTGCCAGTTGTTAAGGACAAGGCAACAACATCTAGAACTGATGAACAGAGAGGTGTCTGAGGACCCACCTGGTGGTATGGTGGAGGATAAGGACCCACCTGCTGGTATGGTGGAGGATAAGGACCCACCTGCTGGTATGGTGGAGGATATCTCTAGCACTCTCTGCAGCTCCTGGTCCAGCTCCTCCATGGGGGTCAGAGACTTTGTCTTCAGATGGGAGTCGGAGTTAGCGCGTGGGCGGCCGGGGTCCACCATCGGAGTCGTACTGTAGGTCAGCTTCTCCATGTGCTCATCTCTGCAGAGAGAAAATAAAATGTTATTTAAGGGCGAATGGTTGTAAGTGCTCACAAACATTTGCAAATGCTCGCACAAATCGATGAGTAAATATCAGCAATGTTCACTGTGAGTGCCACAGAGTGTTCACAAAGGTTTTTCCTTGTTGAACGCACAACATACTTTGGATTTGCTTTGAGAAAACATCTCATTCAATGGAAAGCACAACAGAATGTTAAAGAACTTTGTAATGTAAGATAAAAGTTATGTTATCACATTTAGTTCTGAAACTGTCAACTTAACCCTCTCCCTGCTGCAGGCAACCAGAGATGCCATAAAGAGCAGTGTATGTTAATGATAGTTCAAACTCAATTCTAATTCACCTAGTTTATAGAATAGATTCAACTCACAGCTGTTCTTCTGAATCTGGTACATGGATGAGTCCACTCTCTCTTAGGTACTGCAGTCGCGACATCTCCAACGCGCGGAGTAGGTCCATGTGTTCGTCCAGGATCACCTCAGGAATGTCATCTGTAGCAAGATAATAAGTTTGCTCACATGTGGTGGTTCCAGTGCGAGGGAGTCGAACTCAGGACATTTTTAGCTCTGGCATTCCACCCACCCACTCCCCACCCCTGGTTACCCACATTATGCTGACCCCGCTCCCAGCAACCCCACTCAACACCAGAAAAATGTATACACTGATCCCAATTGCTGTTTGCAACTTAGGACCTTTTCGCTACAAAATCTGCTACCCCTCCCTAGTCCCCATGGTGTCCTAACCCTGCTCCCATCTCTCCACCCCAACACTGGTTCCCTCACCCTGCTCTCATCCCTCCAACCCCCCAGTTTCCCCCGTGTCCTCACCCTGCTGTTCCTGTTCCGCCTTCTCCTCCTGGTCGCTCCTCAGACAGCTGAGACTGCAGTAGTCGTGGATGTCGCCGGTACGGGGGTTGGGGGCCCGGGGGCGGTTACACCCTGGTCCGCAACACTTTCCTAGAGGAGAGAAAACAATAATACATTATTTCAATATTCATATCAATTTCTAAATTTCTGAACAATAATATTATTAGACTGCATGTATTTCAACCCTACACCCTACAAATTTTGGAACAATCCTATTCTAAATTTATGAATAAATATATATTTTCATTTATTTTTCAGGTCATCATAAGCACTAAATTTATTTCAACCTCAATATCCTTTACACATAAAGTGACTATTCTGATTAATCCAGTAGGTATCATGCTCTCCCGACAGCGAGAACACAACAGTCTGTGTTACACGCTGTCACACTACGAGGGGTTTCGCGTGTTAAACATTATAAGGAATTTGATTGGCTCATATTATT
>JAUTBQ010146770.1:0-14768 GCA_032361185.1 Lepetodrilus ovalis | reverse complement strand
CACTGATGCATGCACAGCGGTAATAATCAGTGTTCGAAATTACCACTGGAAATCTACTCACCCGAATAGAGATACAAATAACAAATGTTTACCCAAAAAAACCATGAATTTCTACTGGCGCTTAGGATACCTTTAGCATTGAGAGAAATGGCCGGGTCAGCGGACCAGTGGTAATTTCGAACACTGGTAATAATGCAATGCTAGAAGCATGCTTATGAGTATGGCGTTGGTGTAATATAAATGTGCACATTATTATTACCACGTAGATATAATTGAATAATGTGCACAACTTATCAGGCACTGTAAGTTACATTTATTGCCCTTCATAAATTTGATGTCAAAAAAGGAAAATGTGATGGGCCACGCAGTCGTAACAGAAAAACATCCCCTACTGGAGAGCCGGTAGTTTCTGACCCAATCACAATAGAACCCATGCTTGTCAACTGGGACAGCCAGTTCTGGAACCCCCTCCACGGTTACCTGCCAGTTGTGTACTGTTTGCACAGATGGAGAAGACCTATCACAGCAATCAAACACTGTCAGCAATCAAACACTGTCAGCAATCGAACATTGTCGGCAGTCAAACATTGTCGCTTGCCTACACACATGGTGATGTAACTATGGCAACACTGCAGTGACATAACTATGGCAATACCATAGTAACGGGCCAGTCGTGGATAATAGGAGGGATGTATGTATTAGGCATTAGGCATCAAGTATTAGGGCTTCATGACAATACCACACAGGGTGCTAGACACCGGTCCATCAAGTTCACCTTCTTCATACTACAGTCGACCCCCGATTATCAAGATGGTTGTGTTCCCGGTAAAATCATGTGAATAACTGAATTTCCGGATGTCGGAGTCATTTTACATAGGAAAATTGATACAGTGTCCCCTCGATATAACACGGTTCAATACACAGTGGATTCGCTTATAAGGCGGGGTCAGATGTGGATCCCATTTTTATTTTTGTTATTTACATGTACTATCGTATAAGGCGGGTACAATAAGGCATGTCATGAACCCCAAATTCAGCGTTGTATCAAGGGGACACTGTATATAGTTCCTAGTAAAAAGCATGTGGATAGTGAGGGAACCGGTTATCCGAAGTCCGGAAAAACGGGGGTCCACTGTAGTGGCAACCGAAGGTGTCCAATCGATGCTGTTATTTGAAATTTGTTCTCATTAACCCTCATGCTGGTAACAACTTTTCATGCCCAGTAGAAATAAAACAAAAAGAATTGATGAGTACTGCCCCTACACGTGTCTGTCACCCACACATAACGCAGAAAGATAAATAGTCCATCGTGGCAGTCTCACCTTCTTCTCCTCGGCAAATTTGAGCAACTTTGAGTCCATGGCCATCAGAATGTCCTCCCAGGCTTCCGACATCTGCTGGATGGTCGTCTGGAGGTACTGGAACACAGACCGGAGGCCACGCATATAAAAACTATGCCAAGGGCGTGGCCAAACATGCTTTTGTTATAGAAAACCATTCTGATTTGAAGCTACTAGATCAGAACTCTCCTGTACAAAATGGTAGCAATGTTGTAGTCTATGGGTAATGTTGGAAATAAGTTTTAACTCGAGAGGTACACCACTTCATCCAAGAGGCCTCTTTACAACCATGGAAACTCAATGGACAAAAATAATTTCCAATATTAAAATCTTGGAAATTTAGGATACTGATGACACATCTTGATAATATGATAGAAAATTTTGCTGATCCCGACTTTTTGTAGTGGACAAAAAACTCAAATCATAAAAGAGTATTATTCCTGTTTAGCAACTAAAAAATAAGACCTTTATGCCAATTATTTTCCTTGTTGATCTCATGGTGAATAATCATTGAAATACTAAATTGTCACTGCCGTCTTTCTTTTCAGAAAGAAAATGTGCATCTGAAATGTAAACGCATCTTTTGCATTAACATTCGAAGATGTTAACATGCACATTACAAAAGTCCAGGATGTATGTCCCATCCAAACTAAACTTACCCCAACGAGAGTTGCCAGTTGACCATACTTGAGAGCGAGGAGACGTAGCTCTTTGTGTCTCGACGCGAACAGAGTTGTGTCGTACTGCAACAGAGCACAACCCAGCATGAAATAAGTCTAGAACAAGTATCATAAATTTCAGAGCTATTAGCGCAAAATGGTATTGTTTTTTTCCAAGAATATTTTACAAGCTACATTTGTGATGAAATTGAACTTGCAATACTTTTTTGTCTTTCAGTAAGCCCAAGGTATTCAGTAGTCTAGACATGCACTATCAAATTCAGTAAGCAATAAGGCATACATAGTGTCTCACTTGGCAAGATATAGACGTAACTAATGTTTCTTTTAATAAGCCCAAAACATATAACTAATATCTTATTCAGTTAACTCTGTCCCTAATGTCTCCATCACTAAGCCCTATGCCTTATTCACTCAGCAGTAGCTGTACTGGAGTGTAGACGAGTCTCTCACCGTCAGCAGGTAGTAGTCGATGTCGTCAGACATCTCCATTGTGGACTCCACCACCACCGACAGACAGCGGAGGTCTTGAGACAACATGGCTGAATGGACGCGCCGATTCTAAAAGGAGACACACAAACTGAGACTCTAGATCCAATTCCACAATACGATTGAAACACTATGAGTGATAACCCCTATACTCCAGTGGTATATGTATAGCAAGTTACGATCTGCGTACAGCTATGATTGTTCCATGGAACAGGATTCTGTCCTCTCATTGATTGACAAGATATCTAGTGATATGTTCTCCAGTTTTGGTACATTTATTATTTATTACAGTAATTAGGATTTGCTAATAAGTAGAACATGGTATTTGTTGAAGTGAATTACAGTACCTGTTGGCATAAGTCACAGTATTTGTTTAAGTAAAACTCAGTACCTGTGAGCCATCCTGTAGACTGATAGACACCACGGCAGCGTGGAAGATGCCGTACACGTAGATGTGGAGGTCATCTTTGTCTGTGCCCACCAGCAGCAGGTTCAGTCTGAAACACACGCACACCATGACCTGGTATCCACCTGTTTCTCTCTCACTTCAAACCCCAGATTCAGAACCAGTGGGCCTATTCTCAAAACTTTCTTGCGATCTTCTTAGTCTAAGATAGTAAGAACATGCATAGCACATGCTATAGCTATCCTAAGATTGTCGTATGCTTGTAAGAGCGTTTCGAGAATAGGCCAATAGATCATGACTTGTTGTCTATTGCCGGCAATCTCATTATTTTATTCATATTCTGGGTCAGGTGAGCCATTCAGATTGCCAGGAATTCGGTGAATAGACTGCAAATCCGAGTCTGGATCCCGGGAATAATTCTCACTCTATTTAATACATCTAAAGGAATAAAATGGCAATAGCTTACTCTTTCTGGTCCTTCAACCTCTTGCTGTCTTCAACGTTCTCCTCTCTGAAATGTAACAAGATGTAGCATGACAGGGGGCACAGTAGAATGCTTACTGTATGGCAGGAGAAATGGTAAAATTATCTACTAAATTTATTCAAAGGAAATATTCCAGTCTGAAGTATGACTGCAAATAAATAAATCACACTCACTGTTGTCCCTTTGATAGTGTGCCATAGCTGAAATGCAATGATCATAATAAGCAGTAAGCTACAAAAGTATTGTCTTAATGTTATAATAAACTCCGAAGTTTGAATTCTAAATTACTGATCTGTAAATACCGTAATTAAAAGATATGGGTTGGGTTTTTTTGATTAAAAAAAAAAAAAATTGAAGTCACATTATTGTTTCAAAAACAGTAATAATAATCATAAATAAATAAGAAAACAATTGTAAAAATAAAAATAACATTATTATTATTATTATTATTATTGGAGTAACATTCAAGATTATTTCACTAATATCACATCTATCTGTTTTACCATTGTGCCAATGCTTAGTGTGCAGACAAAAACTACCTTTTATTGAGAGGATGTAGTTTGGGGAGATAGTCGATGGAGTTGTCGTCGGGGTACGGATCTGACGACCATTCCTGGCCCTTCGGAAACACCTGCGAGATCCACATCATGCTGGTTACCTCCCCTTCGATCGTGGTCATGTGCAGAACCTCAGCATTCTCCACGTCGCAGAGTTTGAGTTTGCCGGACTTGTACCCGACTGCCAGGACTGAGAGAAATATCGTGTTTTATACCCCTCTTCCGGTCTCAGTGCCATGGTTTCTTTTGTTCTAAGTATACTTGTATATCTGGATACATGTACACTTTCTCAGAGAAAGTGTAGGTACATGTAATATCAGAAATGAACCTACACTTTTTCATAGCATTAATTCGTTCATTTTGGAGAAAGTGTAGGAATATCTGAAATACAAGTACACTTTCCCTTCATCGAGTTCATGTATCCTGAAATTCATGTGCTCGAACCTGGGATCGAACCAGTCTGTGGTCAAAACATAATCTTGATTCAACAGTTGTTACCACGGGACCAAATAGATGACTGAAGATAATACCATTCGTTTATCTAGTTATGACTGATTCAAGAAACTCATGTGGTGATGATGTCACGTACACGTATTACAAGGAAACTATGTGCACCACAAAATAATTGTTCATCCAAAAGCACAACCAGCTGATGAGTGTCCCCATGGGTGATCTGGCGTGTCGATGATCTAGTACAACTTACACTATGCTATACATTTATTTTCTCAGAAATTACATAAATTTTACATTTAAATGGTATGCCATGTAGTATCGGTCAATATCCCAACGACCAAAACTGTAGGGAAATTGACCGATACAATTCGGAGACTCCAAAATGATTAAAATATGGGAACATTAGATATCATGTAATCCTCCATAACCTATGAAATCGTTTTAAAAGAATAGCACAATTTTGACTATCTATTGCACAATAACCCAATATTGATTTATTAATTGATGATGTTGCTACCTTTTCCATCTGGCCTCCATGCTAGACCCCCAATAGTCTCTCCCTCACTAGGGGGCGCTAGCGTCCACACCTTCTGCCATGACAGTCTGTGCAGAATCACCTACAGGAACACAAAGTTCACAGGAGACTAAAATTCCTACTACTGGTAGATGTTATCTTTAATCTTTATGCATGACATTTACAACAACCATATACCACATGAAACTGTCTTAATATCATTGAAACCTATGAGGAAAGAATACAGCCATATCCTACAAAGATCTTGACATAATAATTAGTATAATATTTGTCTAGATTACATTTCTGCCTAAGATGTATCCAGCTTACCTCCCCTTGTATATTGGCGAGCGCTACCAGGTCTATTCTCGGGGACCAGACCATGTGACAGATCTCATTGGAGACATGTTTCTCGTCCACTTTATGGAAACATTCTTCAGACATGGTTTATGGTTAAATCTGAAAATGTATAACCATTGATGTATAACTGTACCAAATACTCAATTTGTGAATAACAACTTAGTCTGTTTATTGAACAGGTGTCGCTGGAGCCCAGTATCAATGTTCACAAAAGTTATCTTTCTGATGCGATACTGATAGGATGCGCTGTCTGCAAGGCAGATTATCATCCTTGGTCTGTCGGTACCAGCCAGTGCTCACAAGTTTACTGCAACATTCAACGCTATGGATGTTGCAGGTTTCCTCCTGCCATAGTAAACTGAAGTCATGGTATAAGTGAAAGAATCTTGAAAATGACTCAATACACCATTTACAAAAAATATTAACCTGTTTATGATTGATTGATTGATTGATTGAATTAATGTGTTATGTCGCAGTGGGAATATCTCATCCATAGGTGACGACTACAATCTTATGTAACACAATTACCAATATTAAAAAAATGCAAGAAAATAAAACAAGAACGAAAAACCATGCAAAAATGTACAACAGATAAATAGACGACAATGACAAGATAATGTATAACTAAAACTTTTCATACAGTTGAATTTCCTTTCAAAAGGACAAAATAAGGTTTATCATCCACAGTCAAGCAATATGTGCGTGATTGTGAGGTCCTCGTCACACCCAACACACCGAGGTCTATCCTCGCCTTTTAAAATAAATGTGTATAAAATGTATGGCCTATCCCACGTCGTCGCAGGATGGTTTCTTTCTGACAACAATATACACCTGACAATGGTGCGAAACCTATCACATTTGTTATGTACTTCTGCATCCCATTTGGTTTGGCATAGTGATTTAACATACGAGTTGATGTTATGCTTGGAATAACTATATGGAATGGGCATTGATGTTATAAAAGAACAATTTGCAGCCCTCATTTCGGCATCAGCTAAATCATTGCCCTTGAGGCCGACCTTGTATTGTGAGGTTGTCGGACAATAATGAAGTTGTAAAATTTTAATAATAAAAGGGTTATCAGAGTGACACAGTGGTTTTTAATTGCCTGAAGACAGGACAAAAAATCTGAAAATATGATATAAGGTTCGGCTTTGGATCCTTTAATGGCTTCTAAAGCAATTTGAATTGCCTCAGCTTCTGCTGAGAATATGGAACTGTCATCCAGAAGACAAGTAAGATGATGAAGATTATTGAAAACGTGACATTTGGAAACATTTTGTCTACACTCAGGACTCTCACAGACTTTGAGCAGCTATTACTAAAGTTGCAGTAACTTGTAACTAATCCCATCCATCTTGAAGACAATATTTCTTAGACAAACAGATTGACATTAAACTGTCATGACAATATTTCATTTTTGTTCTGTCATGTAAGTTTCTGACAATTATCAGTGTTGTACTACGGTAGCAATAGTTTTCATATTTATTTTTGACAATAAATGCATGCACTAATATATTGTTCCGACGTTTTTTTCTCATCCAAGGTGTTTGAACAACTCGATTTTGTAAATGTAGCCGGGTGTGATATAAGATGCTCCTACTGGTCTTGGCCAGCGGGGTTACCCCTTTGGCTCAGTCGGTAGAGCGTTGGACACACAATCCAGCAACTCAGGTTCGAATCCCAGGATTAGCATGGTCCCAACATAAATATATCTTGTAGATAATTAGTTTTCCCATTCTAAGACAAATGCTGATTTTGGTACACTGCTTGAATTAAACAAATCCTATGAAATTGTAAGACTCAACTCTTACATAACAAAATTTAATTTCCTGAAGTAATAATTTATCATACGACTCCATCTCTCATTCCCCCACCCCCTCCTCCTCCATAGCAATCTGTACAAAGCCAGTATTTCACCAAAACTCATCACTTTTCCTCCATCATCTGACTGCAGACATTGCACACATAGCCCTACACCTCTCAGCCACAGATCTCTATTGTTGTCTGCAATTAATCTGCCATTAACACGGCCCAGTAATGGACATTTGTTCCTCAGTTTGCACACCGATCCCATTCAAACTCCACGCCCCCTTTAGTTCTGATGCTCTTCAAACTGTGCGGTCACTTCCAGCTCAGATAAATGGCCATTACAAGGAAGATTAAAATGTTCAGTGGACAGGAAACATTTATCAGTGTGCATCTTTACCAACGTAATCTCCAGGAATTCAATCTTGCAGACATCCTAGTTTGATTCGGGACAGATGTGAAGATTTTCAATAGATGACTTCAATTTCATACTTCAAAGTTACGACAGAAGTCTTGAATCTGTGATGTTACTGCAATGTTTTCTTTTGTTTCTCACAGCTATTTCCATGTAAAGCGCAGGAATTAGATATAAAGTGCTTCCACATGCTTGCAACCCTTCCACAATTATAACTGTGATTAAAGAAGAGAGGGTTGGGCTTTCTCACAATTAAATCACTAATTCAATTAGTTTGCTCTTTGTCCATCTATTCTTCTTGTGCATGTAACAGTATAAAGATGTATCCATCTTACAGTTTTTATGTGTGCTTAAAACAAGAGCCATGACAATTTTTTCGTTGCACCCATAAAAAAAGTAACAATAATATTAATAATGGTTTGCCTTTGTTTAATTATATCCCAAAAGCATGAAAAGAGAATTTATTTGTACCTGGATCCTTGTAATAATTGATAATGATATAATAACAAATAGTAAGACTACTAGATCATAAATTTCCAAGTTTTCAGGATACCTTATGCAATAGTAATTTTAGCTCGCACCCATAGCACTTCTAAAGTGAGCGAGTGATTATGGAGTATAACATCCCTGCGGGAATCTTTCACCCATTTGCGACGAGCACTTCTAAAGTAAGAACATGAACATAGCAGGCCATACGCAGACACATCCACATTCATTTCCAGTTCCATTGCTAAGTGACTAATGACAGTTACAAAATGTACACTATGATGTTTGTTTTGGATAGAATTATGAACAGAAGATGGCTCAAATGCAAGATCTATCCTTAAATCAGCAGAACACAACACATAGTAAAATCAGTCATGGTAGCCAGAATCGAGTCCCATCCACAGAAATATATCTTCCCAGCTATACACCTCAAGAATACCAATTGATTTTAACGATAAATTATTTGTCAACTGAAGCTGGGGGTTTTCCCCATTTTCTTTTTACATTAAAAATTAGCATTAATTATACACCCTTTCCAAAATTTAATCTTTTATCCTAATATACATATAGTATTATTTTCAATTAAACGAAATATAAAAATAAGAAGAAAAAAACAGTACCCATGCAATCATCTCAAGAATGTCCACGGCAAATGTTAAATAAAGCTAATTACACCGCAGCCAGTAAACTCCTAACCTAACATCAAAGTCATGATGACCCTGAAAAACTTCAAACCCAATGAGCCCTATGTAGATCCCTAACTTTCAATCTGGAGGCTCCGCTATGAGCAGCCCCTTACAAACCTTAAATGATCCTTTCACCAGGAGGTGCCCTACAATGAAAAGGATAATTTCCTGGGATCAATGTTCAAAAGACCAGTGATGTACACCCATTTACTAACTACCCTGCCACACAAAGACACTACATAAATAATCATCTTTAAAATTCAAAACAGCTCCCTCTTGTCCGGACATCAAATAGACGACAACAATCAGAGACTTGGCAAAGGGTTTTATAGACCTAGATAGAAGGAATTGGAAAATCAAAATCTTCATAATAGCTCCCTTGATGACCCGCGGAGAAGAGATTTTGTAGCTTAAGCTTTTGAATTGCAGGAATATGACTAATTCTTGGTCAGTTTTATATCTTCTTTGATCACATGATGCAACAGGCCCAGTCTGGTATTCATTCACAGCCATGCTTTCTTTTCAAAGGCCATTATTTTTCTTGCCCGGGTTCACAAAAACAGTGAGCCATCATAAACATTTTATGCAGAGATTTCAGCTTGGGATGGTCTAAGGGTTGCACAACATTACCCCAACTTTATTGCTTTATTGGATGCTGGAGTGATAGAGCAAGACACTTTCTGGGTTTTGTCAAAGTTTCCCCCTTCACAGTTTGAGGTATGCTAAATGTGGGAGGCAACCCTAAGTGGACAATGGTGGGGGACTTAATGCTTAGACTGTGCACATAATGTATAACAGTGCAGCTGTCTTGTGTAAGTCAGAGAGGCAGCAAATATTGAATGTTACTGAAGGGACCCTATTTGATCTAGAACCAACATGGATTAATGTCTTACTGAATTAGGGAGGCTTTCTAAAGCAGGGAGATGTCATAACATACAAGTGGATATAACATGGGTCTGGTTTAAGGGCTTTGAAGATACCCGTGATGACTGAAGATAGCCATGGTGACAGCATGGAGGCTATCTTTGTGATATGAACCAGAAATTAACCAGACTTTATCAAATATGTCAGTGCTAGCCTGTAGACAACAATCAGACTCTGTGCAATTTATTAATAGTTCAATAGCTTACACAGGAATCATACTTCCAAATTATATTTATATTTATATAATAGATAATTATTATTAGAAATATTGATACCATACAAATCATATATATACATACATATATAAAAAAAAATGTTATCAATATGCAAGAATATGATTTGCAATGTCATACTAGAAATAGGTACAAATTCCATGACTGGAGAAGATTAACGCAAAATTTTACTTTATACATGTACACTCACTGTACACTTGTAGTAAATTACACCAGGTTTATTAGAAACGCCTCTCTTCGTTATGCAAACAAAGCCAGAAGTGGCTGATTCAGCAGAAATCACATATTGACATTCTCAACCACAGACTCTTTAAAAGGATGATGCATACTAAGCATTCTACTGGATTTGGGAATGTTATTTATTTTGCTGGGAATTCAAAAGTTACTCAACATCCTGGGAACAATTACTGTGTGAAATATGCACCAATCAGCTTGTTGATATAGTCGCTGGAGTGACCAGTCCCGCTCTGAAGCACCCTCAACTTCAGCCTTTGCTCAAATATTAAGGAGAAAAGCAGAGGGTGTCTTGGAAGGTCATAAGACAAACAGGGGTCAAACTGGGCCCAATGCTTTATCCAGATGGCCAACCTTCAAAAAAACCTAAAATTGAAAAATGAGGGTCAAAAGATGTTTAATGGTTCTAACATTAGTTGTGAACTGGCTTAATTTTATTATTTTCAGATGGTTCATTAAAATACTAGTAGTCTTTAAAATAAAAAGAAGGGTTGAAAAGACACTTAGATACTCAGAAAGTACTTACAAGATATGATATTTGTCAATGGTAGAGTGAGTTGTGGGTGCTAATGGCATGATCTATAGCATTATGGTAACCCCTATGGCCACAGTATGGTGATCTAGTCTGGGTGCAGATAAATCTTCCAAGGTAACCATGGTAATATGATACCAGGAGTAGAGATCATCACTAAATTCTGCCTTGTGAATAAAAAAAAATATCTAATGTTGATATCTTGATCTGCTGCAATAGATAAAACATTCACATTGTTTGACTTGACAAGTTAATATAGTTTGAGTATCATTATGTAGCATTTTATGTCGAAATATTCAAATATCTTACAGAATTGTCAATTTACAATTTACCCACTAGTGATTTGTCTTGTTTAATATTGATGAAAAAACAAGTACCGTAACAAGGACACAATATCAGCGAGTGAGTGACTGAGTGACTGAGTGAGTGACTGAGTGACTGAGTGAATATGGAATTTAACATCGCTGCAGGAATCTTTCACCCAACAATACCCAAATTTAAAGCCAGATGTTTTGCATTAAAAGAAATTTGCATTAATCCTTGAATATTCATCACCCAACTTGTTAAAAATTGTTAGCCTCGAAGACTAAAGTATCAATTTAAATTTCTTATTATCACTGGCAACCTAAATATTGGTGGGATTGATCAATACAAGTGGGTGAACAAAGTATTTCATTAAAAAAATATATATTCTGATTTTTCTGATTAAGTAATATTTTGAAGTGATATGATTAATTCAAAATAAGTTGAAAGGAAAAGGTATGCTGACAATCTGTAGTACTGGCAAAACCTATCACGAAATGTTAAAGGCAACAATTAAACATAAAGGTCTGAAGACAAATGACTAACCAAGGTGAAATACTGCATGGCTAAGAATGTTGAAAATGGCACTTCTTAGGAACCAATTACAGTCTCCACACATTTAAACTATCCAAAGCATATTGTTACAAACTGTTTCTCTCGTAAATGCCAGGCTTTGAAAATATACCGGACTGGCTGACCAATCAACAGTCTCTTATCATTACAAAACCTAGCCTGGTTCTTCAAACAGTTACCCTCTCTGTTGAGTTGATGAGTTAAACACACCACTCTGACCAGCTTCTACCCTGTTGAAGTAGTTTGTCTGCCTTATCCTACATGCTGTTCAATGTTCCAACTCATCTTCCCGTGGGAAGATTCCAAGATAAATTTGATACAGCAATATCCGTAGATTTTTTTCGAAAAGATATGCTACCCAATATAATAGTGCAGATGTTACCAACAAACATGAATACTATTACATTCATTACAAGTTTTGCTAATCTTTTTTTTTTAATGAAATATTGCAGATTAAATCCAATGATTTAAAAACATAAATATATGCTCTAAATTTTACAAGATGAACATATTGAAAACATTTTGATATATTGTATGAGCTTATACAGATGAATAAAGGTAAAAACCATTTAACCATGTTTGTCTATTTTTTATCACAAATTATTCTTAAATTACACAAAATAATATAATTTAGAATGCTAATGGATCTTTAATACCAAGCTAAGCAAATTTTGGATAGTACTATAGTCATACAATTCTTAGATATTTCAGCTTGTGCTTGTCTCATACCAATAATTAAGATGTTATTCTTAAGCACCGGGCATACCATATAAACATCACTGTCTCATCTTAAACAAACCATGATAATTAAGCTTGTCAAAAGTCATAGTACTTATCAAAAGACCTTTCAGGTTAATTCTTCCCTGATCATTACATTTAAATCCTGAACCTATTGTACTGACCCCGATGCCTCGGTCTCGGAGCCAGGAAGTTAGGCTCTGGTGGTCCGGATTAGTACCAGATTAGTACCAGTCAGTAACCACACTAACCACACTAATCGGGAAGGAAAAAAACATGGAAGGATAATTAGTGGTCTTGTGGCCCAGGGACTGACCGATGTCTGCAGCTGGACAGGATCTTCTAAACATACAACGAAAATACAACTCTTTGTTTATGCAGTGTGTGGACAATATTAATCTAGTAAAATGGAAATCAACAAACACTACCTGCGCTGAATAGGTTGTACCTTAAAATTTAAGATTTTGACTAAATACGAAATGTTCCTAAAAATACGATGAATTTCCTAAATGATTTTAAATGATTGATGAGTGATGTATTTGGTGGCAAGTTTATTCACTGTAATATTCCCTTCTTTGTTGATTAATATACTCAGCATTATATTTACATGTGTAATACTTGCAAAAATATTAATTCTGTGATAAATGTGTTAGTGTTCATTCTATAGTTCATCTAGTCAGATGTGTGTGTAATTAATAAATTTTCATATTACAGTACATTATGTATGCTTTAATGTAATTGTGCATTGAGTTGTACATAAAGGAATAATATCACAGATATTTATGGTTGTTTAGGTTTAGTTCTTAGCTACAATTGCGAAGTACATTCACTTGGCATACATAAAATCATGTTTGTATTTCAAAAAACCTTTCCACCACTGTATGGTAGATGGAACATTCCACCATAATGTACAACTGTGCGATAGGTTCATTCGAATGTAAAAACTAGCGGTATGCTATTATACACATGCAAAGGGAGATAAGTGAAAATATTCAGTCACTATCCTACAAAATCAGTTGAATGCATCAACGATAACATACAGTGCCCCCTCGATATAACATGGCCCGATACATTGCGGATTCGGATATAACGCGGGGGTCAGACGTGGATCCCATTTATATTTTTGCTATTTCCCTGTAATATCGTATAAGGCGGGTACTATAAAGTGGGGGGTATATCTTGGACCTCAACTTCAACGTGATATGAAGTGGACACTGTAATTAGCCCTTTCGTGGAAGGACTCGCACCTGTGCGTGAAAGCCTCTGGGTGTACCATGTGACATGTCACTATAGAAAAGACATCGTTGGGATGGTGTTTGCGGCCATACAACAAGTTGGACATTTGCTACTAAATTTCTTTTATGGTGTCATAATTTTGAGTAAAACTTCAACTATGGAAAACTGGATCAAATTTACAAAATAATTCACGGGTTAAGGAATTATGGCCAATCTACGGACACCTACATAGCGATGATTTCTGCGAGTGACGTTATATACTACTATATAAAAGTCATCATTCTAAGAATCTAAACGTCTTTTTGCTGTCCAACAGCAAGCTGACTATTTGCTCTAAAAGTTTTGGTGTCAGCATGTTTAGGAAAGCTTGGACAATAGATAACTAAAGCAGACTTTTACCCTTGAAAAAGGATTATGGATTTATGGGCAATCAAAGAAATATTTTGTCAGTGATGTCACACAGTGGTATTTGATGTTATGTAACTATGGTAACACACAGAGCTGTTCGTATATAGACTGTCGTCACCTATGGGGCAGATATTCCCGCTGCGACGTAAAGCAATAATTCAATCAAATCGTATATAGACTGAATACAATCATTTTACAAAATGTAAAATTCTGAACCAGCATCTAATGTCTAACCTTTCCTCAAAATGCTGACACCAAAAACTAAAGTCTTTAGCGAATATTGAGCTCGCTGTAGGACGGCAAAGATCGACCCATATGATGTAATTTTATATAGCGACCTGACATCACTGACCAAATTGTTACTGAGCACGACTGTTTGTAGATTGACCATAACTTCATAACCATTTTTTAAGAGTAAAGGTTTGCTTCACGTATCTATTGTCCAAGCTTTACTAAACATGCTGACACCTAGAACTAATTTTCAGAGCAAATATTCAGCTTACTGCTGAACAGCTAGAAGACTCTTAGAATGATGATTTTTATATAGTGATCTACGATGTGACTCGCAGAAATCGTCGCAATATAGGCATCCGTAGACCGGCCATAATTCCTTAACCCATGAAATTTTTTATAAAGCTGATACAATTTTTCATAGTTGTAGCTTTACTCAAAATTATCATACCATAAAATAATTTTAGTAACAAATGTTCAGCTTGTTGTAGGGCCGCAAACTGCGTTCAACTGATGTCTTATATAGTGGCATGTCACGTGATACACCCGTAGGCTTTCACGCGCAGGTGCAGACAGCAGTTCTGCGGTTAACACAAAAGGACTAATTAGGGGTCCGGTAACCATAATTCATATAAAATATGAATGTCTGTTTAACTATCGAGTGTTGGGGCATCAGTAAA
>JAUTBQ010146759.1:0-14772 GCA_032361185.1 Lepetodrilus ovalis | reverse complement strand
TATCGTAGATAGCCAACGTACAGCAACACGGACGGACACTCAAATTACAAACAAATCTGGCAACTTTAATGCCAGTGATATTTCTAGGGCTCACTATTTAACTGATGGTGTCATTATACAGTGACAGTAAGTGACGCCAAATACTTGTATAGTAGGGGAGTTACCAATACGGCTGGAAGTACTTTAACATACTACTGGCTGCCATTAAAACTTACATACGTCACATCACAGAAGTCGCTGACACCACTGGAGGTATACACACACACACACACACACACGCACGCGCACACACGCACACACACACACACACACACACACACCACTTACATAGCGCTGTCAAGTTTTATCGGCTTGGTAATAGTTTGTACAGTGAACGACAAAGTTGTAGAAAGATAAAACTGTTACGGTTATAAATACATGTTTGCTAAGATCACTAATATTTAAATTAATGGAATTTAATGCAATTTATTTGTATCGATCCGCATCCATTTAGATCTTGACCCCATTTTCATACATCTTTGACCACCAACCCTATACATTAACAAATACACCAATCTGTCTCCAGTTTGGCATATTGAAAGAAATCTGTACGCGAGGTTGACTTCTGCTAACACATGTTTCCTGATGTGTTGTCCCCTCCTCGTTCTTTGTACAGGTTACCTGCATTGTGTGGACACCGCCTGCAATCTTTGCTGGCGAAATGACGAATTATTTATTTGCAGGGAGAAACCATTACCCGGGTAATAGTACTGAGTGATGGGATTCGACCACGGTACGACTGTGTCGGCATGTGTCTCTGGCGGAAGTAACTACCCAGAAGCTCTCCTCTCCAGATGGGGGACATTTGGTCCGGCTATTCTGAGGAGTCATCCATACAGGGGAGCGATATATCACAGGACGTGCCGCCACTCATCACCTTCACCGTTCGCCATCACTGCGGGCTAGCCGTGTCACTGAGAGTGAATACAAACAATAAAACATGTTAAATTGACATCAACATTGAATTATATACATAGGACGTACATTGACTGTGAAAGAGTGAAAGAACTTCAGACACGGGTTTGAAAACAATTCTGGTAAAGGTTCACCTGACCTAATACCGATTTTAGAGAAATGGATATTTATGCATCCACTATTGACGTATTGTTTAAATGCACACCTATTCAGATTAGCAGGTGGTGGAGGTTCGGCGTGTTTGACATCACGCAATTGAGTCTATGTCAAATAGAGCACGCCAGCATCAGTTATGTCTGTAAACTATTCGTAATTTTTTTTTTCGCGATTACCTATTCGTAACAGAGAAGGCCATTTTACTCCCGCATTACGTTCACAATACAACACATTGTCACCATTGACGTAGAAATGCATTGATTCGTTGAATTCACTACAGTACCGCGTCTGTGATATATATAACATTTCTCTCTATATCGTTCTGACACACACTATTAACTTGCGGAACTCACTACCTGTTAAATATTAAATTGCCAGACACCTACATGTATATCAATTAAGAGAAAACTTTTTTTGTAAATGCTGAAAACAATGAATATTTCAATTTTAGTTAAGGATCCAGCTTTTCAGATACTGTATCATTTGCATGTTCGCATTAGACTGTGTTGTAGTGATTTAAAAATAGTTCACAAGTTTAATATTACCGACATTACAATTGGGTGCACAGAACTTAATATTTAATCAATAACTTAGTATCATATATCAACTGAAAGGTGATTTAATAAAATATTACTTGACCATAAGTACGGCAAATGGAGAACGTGTTCATGACGACATAACGATATTGATGACGCCATATTGTAAAGCAGCAGAATTTCCAAGATGGCATTGTCAAAGGAAAGGTCTGCAGAAGCTGTAAGGCTATTCACCAGTAATTGTCATGAGAACTTTACAAAGAAAGTACTCCGAACAAGAACAGATTACAAACAAAATTCACAGACTTGTGCAGAGATTTAACTAGACTAGCTCCGTGGAAGACAAGAGACATTCCAATCAATGACACCATTACAGCGCCAAAATGATGTCCGTCAGAGCATCTGCTACAAAAGTGACGTTATTTAGAAGTTATCCTACTATGACTGTATATTGTCTGTGACTTAATTAACCGAATAAAACTAGAATTATAGGATAATCACCGAATGTATTTACTTTTCATTTATTCCTGGTTGATTTGCTAGTATTTATTCTTGAGATGGTGACAGGTATAATGAAACATCCTATATTACAGACGGTACAACATGCCCCCGCTGGAAGTTGCGATGACAGAATATTCCTATTTCGTGCCATTCCCATGATCGGGTTTTCTGTGTGAATATTCAATACCATCAGATACATACAGTACATTAATAGTATATATTGAAATTTAGATTTCAATCGACTGACAATTTCCTGTCTCTATGAAAGATATCAGTGACGCGTCACTTCCTCCAGTGACGTCCAATTACTGCAGGGGAACGTCTGGTCAGACCTGGCCGGTGTACTAATTTAACTAAATGACGGTCAAACTGTTCACACTGGTGTGACCAATGTCCGGTATTGATCTGTGACCACCGTCCGCTATTGATCAGTGGTTAATTGTCCTTAAGTGGCATTCATCTCCTGTGTACAAACACTACAGAATTCAAAGTGGTAAATTGGAAATCCCTGTTCGGGGCTACATAAGAAATATGTTATAAAATAGACTATTATTGTCATTTGATACTCCTAACTAATAGCGTAAATTCTTAAAATTGTTACGCCCTGAACATGACTGATTTACGTGTATATGTATGCAAGTAGATGTATGCAAAGCAAATCCTACCAAACTTAATACGCACACCTATTCAGGGCTATTCGTATTCGACGTTAGCCCTTAGCGAGACTATTTATCAACTGCACCTGGAGTGTCCAAATGCCAATTTGACCAAGATGGACGGTTGACTCACCAAGCCTCATTGAACGCACGTGCCAGAATGTTAATATCTGCATATCCACAAGTAATTAATCAGTTATATTTCCCTAATTGTTTCAGAAGCTTGCCATTACAACACCTGTTGGCACCATTAGTTGCTTGACATTTCCATTTCATGCATGTCAGTAGAATGTCGTTATTTCGCCATAAATTAAAAGTACCTAAGTGACACTTATTATGAAACAGCATATGCTTAATATTAAGTTCCTAAATACAAAAATATAATAAGAAATCTTTAACAAATGCAAAATTTAACTAATTGTGAAATATTTGTTTGTATTAATATTATATCAGTAATCACTAATCTAATTAGTCTGAAATAGGAATCAATGATTAAATGTATTCTTGAATTTTAGTATTAACAATAATTAAAATTTAACTCAATTTCTTCGCTGTATGCATAGGAATATATTATTATTACTGTGTACTAATATCAGTAATATACAGTACTAGCATTGGACAGTCGCTCGCAAATTGATAATTAAAAGCATTTCTGATACTATTTACATTTCATTTGTCCACCCAAAAGTTATTTACTGATGCACCTTAGCGCCACCTATTCCCCAACACTCGATAGTTATCTAAAATTTCATATTTTATATGAATTAAAGGAACGTATGTCTAATTATCGTGCCTTTGGGACATCTAACGGCTAGATCGAATTCCCCCCAATGTGGATCGACGAAAGGGATTTTGGCGATATCAAACTGCGGGTGACAAGTATCACAAATGAATGTAGTTTGCATGTATTTCTCAAATATAATACTACGCGCTCATTGAAATCTGTGATTGTACTATATGCCGTTAAGTAGGCAGTAAATAGTGCAAAGTGAAAATGAACTCTTCCGGCGAATAACCATCATTTACGAATTCACTAACACTAACAAACAAAGTACGGTTTACGTAGTAATGATTTATATTATTTCAACATCATGATCAACATTAATTATATGAATGTCGTCTACAAATACCGGGTAGCAGATGAACTAATTTTTAATATTACGTTTGTGGGACATGCAAGATAAAGTTTTATTACTTTAATTCTCCAACACTATATTCGTTTGGCATCATTCGTACGTCATTATCATGATAAAAATCTATATAGTATTGTTGAACATAAATAATGTCGATCTTGTCATGATATTTGGTCTTATTTAGAGTTTGGATTAATATAACATTACTTTTTGGAAAATAATTATTCAACACTGACCTAGACGATCCGCCATCGCGCGACTAAAACATGCTACACTCTAAAGATGTGTCCAGTATTGTTCCTGCATGTGTGTTCGAACAAATAACTACGTTAGATATGAATAGAACG
Organism: Lepetodrilus ovalis; assembly: GCA_032361185.1. Lineage (NCBI taxonomy): Eukaryota > Metazoa > Mollusca > Gastropoda > Lepetellida > Lepetodrilidae > Lepetodrilus > Lepetodrilus ovalis. The sequence goes on along the minus strand of JAUTBQ010146759.1, from coordinate 10,489 downwards.
ATGACAACATAGCGAGGCATGTGAACTTAGCAGCTCCTCAATCCACGTCTAAACATTAATATGGGTCAAGAATTGTTTCAAATTTTGATGAGAATTGGATCACGGGCTTTTCGATATGATACATCAGAACTCGGTTATCGAGAATAAAGGCGCGATCTCAACTAGAACGATAGAGATAATGAGATTTTGAGGGGAAAAAAAAGCTATAATCACAACATGATGTACCCGGTCACACTGCGACGAAAACGATAATACTACCCGGTATACCATTTCCCGATTCTTTGGTGATTGCTATAGCCGAGCAACGTTTATCCATAATGAACGAGATGTTTTTTGGTTTTGTTTTTTTTTGCTGTCCAATTAACTCACCAAAGTGCGATTACATACTTCCAGAATATAGAGATGTTAACTAATTTCCAGAACGATAGCGGCCTCTGCGTTGCCGTTCATAGGCTCCTACGGCGATACAAAATCGGGAAAGTTTTCTTTCTTATCGTTATCGTCCCGCGTCTGTCCGCGCTTTAATAACGTCCACAGTATTCATTCCACAGAGTTGTCTGTTTCAACTATTGTAAGTAAATAATATATTAAGTTATATATCTAGAATGTTCTCATTAGTACAATTGATAAGAAATGTGAATAAGCCATTGATGAACATCCATTCATTGTAAATTAATAGTTTTAAATATATGTCTTGATGATAAACAAACAACACTTTAATATCCACAACGGAAATTTATTGGACACACGTACATTTAGTAACCCATTAGACTCCAAGGGATGCCTACCTAGTAAAACATTGATTGAATTATTGCTTTACAAACAACCTTAGTAGCCTACAGCGCCGCATCAGTCACCATCATGGCGGACCATCATGGCACTACTCGCAGTTCTCGTTCCGCTCCGGCTGCTGGAACATTAGCGAAGAGATTATCATCGCAGAGCACAGAGAATATATATCAGGATAAATGGGACATGTGCAACTGTGACACGTGCTCATTCTGACGCAAGGCGTGTCAAGCTTCCAGAGACAACATACTATCTCCCTACTGCCGTCATAATGAGCGTACTACGTCCCTACAACTGTGACAATGGCACGACGAGGAGGCGTACTTCTGTCGGGTGCTGCCACTCACACCGGACATTTACCCCATCTCCTGTGGTCAAGTGGTCACTATCAGCGGCGTTCCGGTGTCAACTGACCATTACTATTCAGAACTGCCGTGTCAGAGGCTCAGAACGCGTGTCAATGTCCACGGCTAACAGTAGGGTGTAATTCAACGCAATATTAAGACAATTTCAACGTAAAGTTTTAATGTACGCCGAATTCTCCGCACTGGTGTCTGCACGTATTTCTCACGTGTCGCTGTGTCACTACCTGGAGAGGTCATCAGCTGGTCATACATATGCACCTCTGAAATTACGATCTCGAAACAAGTTGCAGATAAACGTGATGTGCATACAGCATAGCTTCTGTCCAGACGGTATCAACTGATATTGCTCCCGATGTGTGTAGTTTTAAAGCTCCCGTACTGAGGACTACAAACTCCATTACCCAGACACCTGTACAACAATCGACTTCTGATCGCGTTGTCTCGGAACCTGTGCCGAGATTACACGTGAGTCCCGCTGCGAGCGAGAAGAAGTGTGTTGTGCTGATCTCGGAATACAATTTGACATAAAATACAAAGATAAATCAAAAGTAAGAAAAATATCCCCATAGTAACCAAAGCATGCACCTATTGTTAATTCCACGTTGAATTGTTCCCGGGATCTGTGGATCGATAACGAGGCTATATTTCACGTGTAAACGAGAGGGGCGTGAATTGTCTAGGTCAACTGTCTGGGGCGGAATACGAGAACCAGTGCCATTTTAACGACCGAATTCGGTTTCATGCAGATTTAATAAATTCAATTTTCTTTTTGGTCGTTTTTATATTAAACAATTTATACTGCAGTACCAGTTTTCCACAAGCGAATAATTGATACCATGTACAATGCGGGTATAGAGAAGAATCTATGACATGTTGTAGAGATAGGCCAAAGCACGCAAAAGCACAAATATCAATTACGTGCTTGTCTGACGATTGAACTGCTGATAGAACGCTGACTTCCGTGTAATATTAGTCCTTGACTATGATGAAACAAAAACCTAAAATAATAATGATGTATTTAATTACACTCTATACGTGTTCTAGCTATATAGGTAACTGATTGGTCAAACACATAAATACGTGTAACATGTGACTTTTCCAGCAATGCCGTGCTACTGTATGACTGCCTGAAGACAAGTGCTACACACTGCAGACAAGATATGACTGAAGACAAGTCATAGTTTGCATGACAAGTGTATCCATCACTCGACTGGTACAATGCTTACAGTTAGTGTTTATGTCACAGGGTTCAAATGCGCCACGACTACAATGCTACTATTCCAAAATTATTTTCTGCATACATGCTCTCGGAGTTATTTTACATGCTCTCAGTTAATTTATACATTTAACAGGTTTCACGAAACAATTACGAATTTCCTTCTTGATAATAATATTTTATATTAGCTTGTCTTCTGATCTTGTGTTATTCGACGGCAGTACTATACGATGTTTAATGTTATACGCTGTCATCATGTTTATTGTATATGTTATTTTATATGGTGTAAGTCAAAAGCAGTTTTGCACACTTGCTTTTATTTCTTTTCTGCAGGTAACACTATTTCCTTCTTCTGAACGAGCCAACCAATATTGGTTATATTAATACACGTACAAGCACAGCAGTGTATATAATAAAAATAACAAAGAATAAAAATTTACCATTTACATTTAGTATCATGTAGACCAACTTATTAAAAAAAAGTAGTACCATTATTAATGTATTTATTTTTATTGTTGACAAGTAATGATTATATGACAAAGTAATATATAGTATATAATACACATATACACGTATATAGATAATGATCAGGAACAATGATACAATCTTCCAGTCAAGAGGACAGCGGAAGTTCGTTTATTTGCAAATTACTAATAATCTCAAGTTCGTTTGTATTAATCGGCACGAGTCTGATCTGGAACCGTGAACTGGTCACGTAAAACCAGAACCGCCATTCATTACCAGTTCCGTTAGCAAAGGGTGATGAATGGTTATACTAACTGGTGACGGCAAAGTCTCGCTGAAGCCTCGTTACACGTGCGTGTATTATTGATGTCCACGCTACCTCCAATAATGATACACGATATACTAACGCCATCAGTGGAGGACACGCATGTGGGAAACTACTGCAGAATATCTAGAGAACATGTCAGAAGATTTACACAACCTACTCCCCAATATTTATAGCAATAATGACAGAAGATGTGTATTACGGCCCCTCGAGGACAACAGCAGGACAACTACACATCGGATGTCCTACAGGCTCGCTGTGCAGGACACACAACTAGCCATATCATAAAACATCGACTCGAAATGTTCAGTCGAGTTGAAAAATACATCACTCAAATATTGGATATTACTGTCATACCATTTCTACCGACACATCGTGAACATTGTGATCATATCATTATGCTACATCGACATCGTGCACAACATACCCATAGTGCACATACCGTATACAACACATAATGTATAGTATAATCTCGTTTAGCGTGCAATCAATATCATGAATTATTAGGAATTTATCTAATGCACACTCTCACAAGCGAGTGCAATACTAATATACATACTTACATATGGTACATACCATTTAATTAATTAACTAATTATTGCATTCGCCTAATCCTTTCTAAAGAGTCTGGGTATCCCTTCATTGCGCTCTCTTATCTATACTAAGAGACCATAGCGCTCTCTTAGCTGTGCATTAGCTATCGGCAAAGAGAGTGCTATGGCCTCTTAGTGGATAAGACAGCTTCGTAAAGGGATTCCCTGGACCATACATACTGCTACATGTAAATGTACGCCAGCATAGTAACATAGACCACAACCTTCAACATATTAGATACTTCACTTTAATGTGCTGACACTCTGCGAACATAAGAAAATGCGGACATTGCTGCTGAGATGAAAGACGGGGTACAGGCGTGTTACCTCACACATTACCAAGACAAGCGACCACGAGCAGCAATCTAAATCACATCACTTGGCTATTATTCTTCAATTATTATCATATAATTTCACAACAGGAACACCCCAATTCATGTAACGATCGATCCCGATTTGTTTAGCAACAAAACATATATATTGTCCGGCTTTAGCAAAGTGAGGTAATTGTCACCCTACGACTAATAGAATTTGACGGTTCACCTGATTCTCAGCGTCAGTAGACGGCCTCCGCTTTCCTGGCTCTGTAATTAGTACACGATCAAAGTACCGTCTACAGCCACTCCAACATCCAATGGCGTGAGCATGACGTAACTGAACATGCCTTACTCACTGGGTACATTCCGTGATGTGTGAACTCGATAAATGTCCTACTATTCATTAATTTTGGGTAACGGTTTTCATCGTCGTAGGGGGTACGGTACACATATTTATGTGTTTGTATGGAGTATGTCCTCATCGTTGGCTGGTATTTTTGTATATTTATGAACTGATCTCGAACAATCATTAGAAGTCTGACAATTGAATTACATGTATAAAGAAATATTATTATTATTATTATTATTATTATTATTAGTAGTAGTAGTAGTAGTAGTAGCTGCAGTAAATTAAGTAGTGGAAGCAGTGTCAGAAGTAACAGTAGTTACCGTTAACAATTACACTTGATTCCCGATATTTAAATCTAGACTAACTTTCGCGATTAATTTTTGCGTTCACTTTATTGAAGTGTTCGAATTAGTAGAGTAATTACGGTGTGTGTATATATATAGTTTCAAAAATATAAATACAACAAAACCATCTATAAAGATCATCCTACGTTTCGTCCGTTAACTACAGACATCTTCATGGATATACGTTGCGTGTCGAGTCAGTAATGGTAATAGCCAAGATAAAATAACGTTATTGTAGGTGCATGCCAGCACTTTGATTGTGTGCAGTGTTGTTACATCTCGCCGGATAGAATTGGAAGGAATTAATTTCTAATATCCTTGACTGTATAACTTTGCTCCAAGTAGCAAATAAAGAGTTAATTATAGGACAGTTCCGCTTCTCTTCATATCGGAATGGCGCTGATGAACGTTCGGCAGACCCTGGTTTCTAAGCCAAGAGACACCCGCCCTTAAATTAACTCTTTAAGCACCGATAGCATGGTTATACTGTTCTAATGGCAACAATAGAATTGCCATACGTATCACAATTGCGTGATTACTTTAAAAGCAATAGTTTTTGCATTTCATCTGCGATCTTCAATGTTGCAATTATAGCATTACTTTCTAACTCAGGTTATAAAGAGCCGACTATCTCTATCTGTTTGTACATCTCGCTCGTCAGCTACAGTTCAACCGTCTCATATTTGGTGAATGCGTTATATGAGAAAATTATGTCCTAGAATCGTTGACCGGCCCTTTGAATCAAATCATCTACGTTATTTGATACATACATAATTCGAGACCATTTCGACTTTTCGCAATACGATATTTAATTTGAATCACGTACTGTATAACACAATGTCGCCATCACTAGCTAATCACCATACCTAATTTGTACGAGACATTCTATGGCGATTCTAGTAACAATTAATCTACTAATCGTACGTATAGCTCTCACTGCAATAGATCATGTTGTGTCATAGCAACACACCATCATGGCCATGTCATCAACATGATTGTAGAGTATGGGAACAGAGTTTCAGAAAAACCGTAAACTATGTCTAGGATTGCTACATACACCTTGATTGTCTATGTGTCGCTTTTGACCATATGTACTTGTATGTGCATATCTATTTTATTGTACGGATCAAAGATTTGCGGATACAGCAAGACAATAATACAACAATCCGAGAAAGTGTGAAGATACAGTTCATAAAGTTGTTTGCATCTCCGTAAAAGTGCACATTATTGGAAGAATAGAGGCTGTCACATCTATGAAAAGTTTATGAAAAGTTCTCATTATCATCAAACATTATTATATAAAGGTAATTTACATTCCCGTATTTAGACAGAATTTGCAGTTGAAGCGTATTTGGATCTATCTGATAAAATATCACAGTCCTTATTAAGATTTATATCAAGTAGTAAGTAATTCATTACCTGTAGAAACCGGAAGGTGGATACACTTACGATTCATTGAAAGAACATGTTCTAGTACTTTATGTAACTTGGCAATGCCAATAGGTGACGAATTTCACTATATTTATTCACCTGTTCTGTACGATGTAATATTATCCCCAAAATTCAAATTATCAGAAACTTCAACAATCAATGACTGTCAAGATATAACTAAAGTAAATTTGTGCCATAGGTATTAAAAAGTTCTGTTTACGCAACTAATAAAACATGTCAATTTGTATACCATGTACCATGTATCACTGGGAAAAGTTAGATGGAATAAAGTTGAAAAGTTGAAAAGTTGAGTTAAGCATTTAATTAGAGTTTAAACGCATACAGATGGTTGACCTAAATAATGGACACGTATTTCCCGGAGAGACAGACAGAGAGAAAGCGAGAGAAATAGAGAAAGAGAGAGAGAGAGACAGAGAGAGAGAGTGCGAGAGAGAGAGGGGAGAGAGAGAGAGACAGACAGACAGAGAGAGAGAAACAGAGAGAGATAAAGAGAGAGAGCGACAGAGAGAGAAAGAAACAGAGATAGATAGATAGATAGAGAGAGAGAGAGAGAGAGAGACATATAGACAGATGGTTGACCTATATAATGGACAAACAAACGTTGTTATTTATTGACGTACTTACTAATCAACACTTGATAGTTACCAACAATTTCATATTATATCTGAACAAAAGGAACTAATTATCTTAACTCTGATTATCTATCCTTTGGAATATTTAACTGTTAGATTGAAGTCCCCATAATGTGGATCGACGAATTTGGCGATAGAAAATTGATTATAGGTATCACAAATGGATGTAGTTTGCATTTATTACTCAAATATAGTTCCACGCGCCCCATTGAAATCTGTGAGTGTATGTCTTTAATACTTGCAGATAATAAACCCCCATGCATGAATAAACAACCGGCTCCATTGTGTATGTACGCACCATATACAGGAAGTAATTTACAGACCTCAATTCACGATACAGAGATAATGATTCTAAATTAGTTTATTAGATAGTTATACCGGTATATTGGTTCACTACAATTTTATGTGGTTTCTGTTACTGACGAGAAAGGTAAATATTATTGAATATTTGTAGTCATACCGAATTACCACGTCACACCTGCGCGTATCTAGTTAACACGGTATATTGTTGTATATTCTCTAAAACGATATTAAACGAGAGCTAAAAATTATACTACCATCTGAGCATCTGAAAGCACGTGGTACCCACTCCCGGCTGTCAGCTATGGCTTTGTTAGATTGACACGGGAATACAGGTATTGGCTCAGTTGGAAGATCTTGCGTCCGATTACAGGAACATTGCAATAGAATATGCAGAACGACTGATAACGTCAGCAGTACGATATTAGTATATTAATACGACATGATTACAAGCCGAGTACAGGTGCGAAACTGGCTATTACCTGTAACACGACTACAAGTTGTACTGAGTTAGTCGCCAGGATTTATGTGCATCTCAGATGTGAGTATCAATATATATTTGTGTTAGCATTATATCGTGTACACGTGATTACACAAATTAACGATTTAGAACTTTAATTTAGATCAAGTATCGATAACGAGGACATGGTAATGCTAATATTTGGAATATCCGCAACAGTACTAAATGTGCTTCGAGATTATCTCTGAAATTATACATTGGATTTTCAAATTGCTGTTCAATAAGAAGTAGTTAGAACGAAAAGCAACACAGGCATCATGACGTAAGTGGGTATTTAGAATTTACAGGATATATTATAACGGCGTCACGTTCTTGGTCCTTCCAGAACACTCAACATGCGTCAGAGGAAACCACAAAGCGAAGAAGTACCAAATGACGATTCAGAGGGTGAATACATAGATCTTGGTGGGGATACTACTGCTGGATCTCAGCACACTGCACCGGGGCAGTCGACTGCTGGCTACGTGAGTGGGAGGACTGGCACGTGTAGTAGTGGACACTATGAAGGAGACATGACATACGACAGTGATGTTCTTGAACAGACCCAGGATACTCAGATGATGGCGAACACCGAGATGTCGAAGCGGAAACGAAGACGTGTTCAGACCTCCAACCAAAGACACGCCGCCAATATGAGAGAGCGACGGAGGATGTGCCACTTGAACGAAGCCTTCACACACCTCAAGGACCATCTTCCAAATGTTCGGGAACATTCTCGCATGTCTCGCATACAGACGTTGAGGGCCGCCATATCCTACATCCAATGTCTGAGTGTGGAACAGGAGCGGCTGTTGTAGTCTGGAACTCAGTATGGAGACCAACCAGCCAACGTTATTGACACAATCTACAGGCACAACACTGTATACTGTATACCACTACCAGATGGGACAGACACTGATTTACACTGATTACCTACACTTTACGTGAACATTGACGATAATTGAGGAAGGATATTGACCGAGGTGTTATTTCCTCAAATTTACTGTGGATGGGAATACTCTTCAAACTCGTCTTACATGCAATAAACAATAGTGAAAAAACACCACAACTACAAAAACGTACTAAAATAACCCCACTTGTGTCACTAAATTGTTACCATGTGCTAAGTAGAGGCAATCACTTGTGTCATTTGTTATATAATCACAGACAAGATGTAAACTTTGGAGAGGAGTTCGAAGATTTACCTGTTCTGCCTATTATTACATATTCGCAGAGTCATTGATGTGCGGGTACATGTATGTAATGTGAATGAAGACTTCTGTAGACTAGTACTGTCTAATCCTCTAAACTCAAACACCGTGTCCTAGCCACTGCCTATGCTCTCTATCGTACCAATTGCCTCAGACACCCTGTCACACCCATTGCCTCAGACACCCTGTCATACCCATTGCCTCAGACACCCTGTCATACCCATTGCCTCAGGCACCCTGTCATACCCATTGCCTCAGACACACTGTCATACCCATTGCCTCAGACACCCTATCATACCCATTGCCTCAGACACCCTATCATAACCATTGCCTCAGACACCCTATCATAACCACTGCCTCAAACACCCTATCATGCCCATTGCCTCAAACACTATCACACCCATTGCCTCAGACACCCTGTCATTACCATTGCCTCAGACACCCTGTCATACCCATTGCCTCAGACACACTGTCATACCCATTGCTTCAAACACCCTAGCATGCCCATTGCCTCAGACACTCTATTACATAGCCACTACCAATACTCTCTATCATGTCCATTGCTTCAGAGACCATCATAATATGATAGCTACTGCATACATTCTGTCGTAACCATTGCCTCACTCTGTCATAACCATTGCCTCACCCTATAATACAGCCATTGCCTCCCTCTGTTATATTGCTATTGCCTCACTATGTCTGATTGCCATTGCCTCACTCTGTCATATAACCATTGCCTTACTCTGTCATATAACCATTGCCTCACTCTATAATATAGCCATGGCCTCACACTATCGTATAGCCTCATTCTGTCATATAACCATTGCCTCACACTATCATATAGCCATTGCCTCACTCTGTCATATAACCATTGCCTCACACTATAATATAACAATTGCCTCACTCTGTCATAGCCATTGCCTCACTCTGTCATAGCCATTGCTTCATACCTGTTCACACCTCTAAGCAAGATCATTCATAGTGTTACATTGATGCAGTGCTTTTACAAAACTGAAAAGAACATTAGTTATTAAACAATAACAGAACGCGTGAGCTGACATCCTGTTCTGTCTGTGGACGGTCTATTAATCTAGCGATAGCGGTATTTATAACGGATAGAAATTTGACGCGGTTCGTTAGTCAGACATCCCACATTGACAATAGTCAGAACACCTGCAGGACTAGGGCTCCGTTGTACAAACATGTTGTAGCTACAATTGATTGTAAATCGAAATTTCAAAACCCGCTGGAAGTGTAAGTTCAGTGTATATAACACTTTCATTGCTACCCTACTTGAGAATATGGTTAGCTAAAACTATTATAGTAACGGTAAAAATGGTTCATGTAACTAGAATTACATTTTGTAGCTTGTTCCGAAAATTCGACTTGCGATCAATTGTAGCTACGACTGTTCTGTGCAACAGACCCCTGACACTACCTGACAATAGGAAATATACCGGCAGCCATCAATATATATATATACACATCGTGACGCCGCGTTGCAGCCATATCCGACAACAACACCTATACAGCCTCTTCTCAGATGTCTAGGAAAACATTACACACACACACACACACACACACACACACACACACACACACACACACACACACACACACACACACACACAC